>VOMN01120404.1:0-17917 GCA_014899125.1 Orchestia grillus
TCAAAAAAAGGGGTACATTTTTTTGGAACACTCTGTATAGCAGTCAACACAACTGTACCACTTATGTTTTACAGCTCTGGTACAAAGTGATATCTAAATTAACATAACCTGTCACTGTAGGCTCTACACGTCAATGCGGCTTTAGGTATAACACGTCCATGTAACTCTGAACTAATTCACCATTCCATAACACTCAGTCAAAATGACACCCTGTTGGGCAGAATACTCTCGACGCACTTACTCAACACGGGCTCACGTAACCACGCATATCCTCACACGGCATCTGCTGCTGCATCGCTGAGCTGACCATGTTGGCAGGTGTATCAAGATTACGCCAAGTGTGGGAGCTGCTCCAGAATGCTGGAGTGGCGAACAATAGAAGTCGTGCACTGTCGTTGCTCTGGGACGAAGCCTTTAGCGACGCTGTTCTGAGCAGCACTGGAAGCTCGGTCTGTCGTGTCTGGATGATATGTATCTCTGAAATGTGTCGCATTTGAGGATTTAGAGTTGAAGAAGTAATGCAACATCACCTTAAAACGTCGAGGCTTTCGAGGCTAAGGTATCGAGATCATAGGTGCTAAGGCCTGGAGTCCTAAGGTGTTAAGAAATAGCTACTTAAGGTGCCAAGGCATGACTGTGACTACGTACAATTTTTTCTAGTACCACCTTCAGTTACACCAAAACTTTGTCATTCCATTTTAATTGCCAGAACTATCACGAGTAAAGTCAATTTAAGAAGTTTAGATATCGGATACGAACATGCAGCGTCTGCAATGTTTCACCAGGTCAACGTTGTGCATTCGTGAGGTCACACGCAGCTGTGGACGGGACGCTAGCACTGTACAACCATTTTTCCCTCGATGTCATTTAAAATAACATTGAAGGACGGACGGGACAATATTTCTATGATCGATCCGTCCTAATCACCAAGATGATTGAAAAAATGCTGTATCGTCTAATGTTTTCTTGCTGAAAAGATGCATTAGAACGGGGGAAAATATATGCTAAGCCAGTGAGAACTGACTTTATTGAAGCCATGGTTGTAGTGATTTGAAATTTTCGCAATGGTACATTTTAACCCATCTGTTCTTCTACTCTTAAACGAAGGCTGAAGCTAGTGGCTGGATATCCAGGGCTCGGTGCAGGTCGTATATTTATCCAATACCAATCTTTGCTGAGGACGGCGCAGCAGCACAAGCCTTTTACGAGCTTACAATCGCTGTCCCCGCCGCCGATCAAATTGATACGCCAAACTGAATTAGCGACAACAATAGCTTTAATTGTGTTACGAGGGCGAGCGATACGATTGAAGCTTGCCTCCCTGCCCTCTTTTACGCACAAGACTCCTGATACGCTACCGTGAGCGAACGCTCTCAAAACCCAGTGTTTCATGTTTGCTCCACAACTGAAAATCCTTCACGTGTATGTTTAAATCGATGGGAGCCATGGTGAAATTAAAATTATACATGTAATATTTTGGCAAGTATATGTGCTGAGTCTCATTTTGAAGAACCCCGCTTGTTCAGTTCAAAAGGCTGGTAAATTTTGAAAAATTCAACCTTGCATTATCTTCATTTCACTCATTTAACAGTTGCAACCTGGCTGCCAGCGATTACTTTGCTGGGTGAGTTCGTTTCTACTTTAGTGATAAAGATAAATCGTCATTTACTTTTACATTTAGTTTCTTCACTTGGGTTACGAGAATACACTAATACATCGAATAAATTTTTTGTTGAGATGTATCTCACTGGAAGGTTGCTTTCGGTCCTCGTTCTGAAGCGTTCCAGAGCATTTCGTAAAAACGACCCTATATATGTGTCTTCATAGTACCTTAAAACAATTTTATGTGAGAGGGAATGGCTTCTAATGATATAAAGCTGTTAGTAAATCTGATCGAGCTTTTGGTTATTCCATAAGTTATGACGTCCACTAATGTCTGTACACGCAGGCGCTGAAGGGTACAAGAAGGGTACGAGTGAGTCGATAAGGCAAGTTTCTCGCAAGTTCTCCCATTTTCACCTAAGTTTCACTGAATTTTAAGCTGTTTGCTGGCTCAGATTTAAGTAATTTATCCCAATTTTGGATCTAATGCCCAATCAGGACCCAACTGAGTTTGCCTTTAGTTATATTTGTTGCGTAGTACATAAAATTTGCTGCGTAGTACATAAAATTTGCTGCGTAGTACATAAAGGTACAATTAAACAGCGTCAAAAGCATCAGATTGATTTTATCATCTTTCCTGAAACAGCAATATAGTAATACGTGCACAACATAAAAGATGAAAATACAGTATGAATAGCATATATGTACATATTCAGTTTTTTTCAATTGAAGGGACGATCAGCAAAGACAATTTTATTTTTCGCCAAGCTTTTGCTTGAATTCGCAATGTGTAGTACATATATATATATATGCAATTGTTGTCGGTGAATCACCAATTATATGTTACATGACTGATTTAGTAATCGTTTTCTTTTTTGTTGAAAGTGGAGGCAGGTATCCAACGGAGAAGTAACTTGACGACGATCTCTACTATGTATTGGAGCATTGCAATCTGAAGGCAAGCGAAACAAGCTCAAGCTTTACTCCTCAGAGAGAGTATTTCCAAGAGGTCTTTAGGCGATAAAATTGTATCATGAAAAGGAAATTTTATCATAAGTTCATTGATAAGTGTTTAAAATCGTTACTGTTATTTCATTTTTTATATAAACTGAATTATTATGAAGGCGTTTACAAGATCAATTTAAAGTGAGACTGACTTTCATATACGACTAGCAGCGACACCTGTTTAGTGTAGAAGTTTGCTATTGCATCAAGACATTCGTGTGTCTTCTAAAATAAAAATCGCTAATTTTTTCCAAAAATTGTTGTCACAATTTTTCCGGAAGGCCTTATTTTATCGATCGTTTCAGTCTGGAAGAGTTCTATGTCATCGATACGAAGTGACCGCTGATTCAAGCCAACATTGTATGGCCTACTGTGTTTGTAGAAGTCGTGGTCAAAAATTCTAAAATCGATCTATAAGGGCTCACAGTTCACTTTTGTTCAGTACCACTGATACTCTCTTTAACTTAGAGTTAAATCGTTCTCCATGAGTAACTCTTTTAATAAATTTA
Source organism: Orchestia grillus (assembly GCA_014899125.1). Lineage (NCBI taxonomy): Eukaryota > Metazoa > Arthropoda > Malacostraca > Amphipoda > Talitridae > Orchestia > Orchestia grillus. Next base: position 3,117 of record VOMN01120404.1, read on the forward strand.
CCAGGACTTATTTAAAGCTTTTCAAACGTAAATGACCAGGCATGTCGGCAATTGGGTTTGTATTTGTCATGGAAAATATGTTCAAAAACAGCTCTAAATTTTTAATCGAGTTAAAAGTTTCAGTTCCGTTTTTTGTGGAATAAACTTGCACACCATATTCTTGATTCACGATATTTGATTAAAAAGTTTCATTCTTTCTTTTCTGCAGCAACATGCCCGTACTTGCACAACATGGTCCTGAGGAGCAAGATGCATGTCGCGACTCGGGTTCTTGCATTCCAGGAGTTTCCAGTGGAGGTAACGTTCATGTCTCGCTCGCCGCCACATACATCGCCGCATTTCACACATGCATGACCTCGCAATTCAAGCCGGTTCTCGAAGGCAGAGAGCCAACGTAGTCTTTTGAAGACACCTTAGGGAATATTTTCCTATTTAGAACCTCTCCGGGCTGACCGACACCCGCGAAAGGGATGGTTAAGATTGAGCGCCTGATGTCAGTTTTGGCGAACACTTCGCTTGTGCTGCAAGGGGAGGTATTCAATCACTGATATTTAAATTGGGGGCTGAGAGATCGTCCTTTGAGTGAGCTCTCAAGGCTCAGTTGTGAAGCAAAAGTGTGAGCAGTGATGGATCAGGCTGGAGCTGCGACATGTGCATGAGGCCCCCTGCAGAGAACCGAGTTAACCACACCTGTGCCATCGCTCACCCACTTAGACATGACCGACGCTATCGCCGGTGTCCGAAGTGTTGCCAAAGCGCGGATAACTTCATCAGTAATTGCTTAGGGCTCAGCTTACAGCAGTTCTGATGGAGTTGCTGCGAGGGAGAAGGTCGAGCGTATTGTTGGCGGCACTTCACATGGTGGTCCTCAGGCTGGCTCCTAACAAACGATGCTGGACTTCGATGAAAAGGACTAACTACCATATGACTGTCCGGTGATAGAACACTTTCTGGAGAATGCTTCCTGCCAAAGGACAGTATATTGATTTGCGTCCACCCAAGCTCTACATGCCTTTTTGAATTTTCACGCTGAACGACAATCAATGTGCGAACCTAGAACTTAGAAGTCTGTTGGTAAAAAGTAATTTATTGCTGGCGACTAGAGCGTCAGTGCCAAGTTGAAACTGTTAACAAAATGATGGTGATCACAGAGTGAACGGAAACTCATTTTCATCAAAATGTAAAAGCAATTTTTATTGAAGTAGCACAGGGCCGAAATTAATCGTTCGTTGCTTATTTATTTTTAATACTTTTACGTTGGGAACCAGAATCGAGAAAACGAATAGGAAATGAATATAAAACGAGAGAAGCCATGGAAAAAGTATTCGTCATTCGAAAGGTAAAATCGTACCATAAAAGTAAATCAAAATTCTTAAATGACATTTGACATTGTATAAAGTATTCTTTATTCCAAAGGTAAAATTATTCTACAAACTAAATTAAAATTGTAGAACGACTCCTGACATTGTTTAAAATATTCTTAGTATCCATAGTTTGATCGCACAATTTAAATTTAAATTCTGGGTTGATGTCTACCTCTGAGCCGGCGTGCGATGAAGGCGGCGTAAGGGTTGTCAGCCAGGACTAGACTGGCTTCTGACTTCGCTAACACAAAGAAGGCCGTTCATTTTACACCCCGTCGATCTCTATAGGATAATTTGCTTCCTAAACTAAGATTTGCTTGCCTGAGGCGGTGTCCACATGGGGCTCGGGCTAGGATAGGATCTCCTGCTCCGCCCTGGGCTCCAGCGAGACTTCCTCCGAGTCTCCGTGGGATTGACTCTTTATTGTCCCAGAATCGAGGCGTCTACCTATGAAAACTTTGGGTTTGGTGCTCATTCTCACCGATGTTTATTGCTATTTAATCTTCAATGTAGCACTTAAGCTTTATTGTTATTTAATCTTCAGCATAGCACTTGAGCTTCGTAGTTATTTAATCATTATTGCTATAAGTTAGAACTGTGATTGAATTAGTGATTCGTCTTTGGGTTTACTATCGGTACGTACGTCTAAATATACAGCTCAAATAATGAAGTAATATTTGTATCAAATAGGCTATCTAAATCACTTTTAGGTGTTTGTTGGTTCGTTTAATCGTTGTCGACTGCTTTACCTGTTCTTCTGGGCATAAATGACCGTATTTTGCTTAGTTGGTTAGTAATTATAGCTGTTGTAGATTGATGAATTTTCACTTCCCTGTTTTTCTTTCCGGTAGTGTTGGCATTACGCTTCTGCATTTACTTCTCTACTTTTTTTACATGTGTTGCTAATGAATCCAGCAGCAGCTCTACTTCTATTCGAATTCTAATGCTTCCATTTGAAGGAGTAGTACTCACCAGCGAATTCGTTAAAGAAAGTGCAATTAAAAGTATGACAGCGCAATGCCTAGAGTTCACCTTCTGTTCCGACGTGTGACCAGATGAACATGAACGGCTGTTCCTCACTGGTAAATGTCCCAATGTATCACCGAGCAAAACTAATGCAACAGTAAAGGAAAAAAGATCGTTTATTCTGAAATGAGTCTGATACAACGCATGGTAAAAATTGGATATTCAAACCTTGAAATTAAATGTAGAAATCCCGCCCAAACTTCTAACGTGGAAATCCCGCCCAAACTTCTAACGTGGAAATCCCGTCCAAACTTCTAACGTGAAAATCCCGTTCAAACTTCCAACGTGGAAATCCCGTTCAAACTTCTAACGTGGAAATCCCATCCAAACTTCTAACATGGAAATCCCGTTCAAACTTCTAACGTGAAAATCCCGTACAAACTTCTACTTTGAAAATCCCGTCCAAACTTCTAACGTGGAAATCCCGTTCAAACTTCTAACGCGAAAATCCCTTCCAAACTTCTAACGTGGAAATCCCGTTCAAACATCTAATATGGAAATCCTGTCCAAACTTCTAACGTGGAAATCCCGTCCAAACTTCTACTTTGGAAATCCCGTCCAAACTTCTAACGTGAAGATCCCGTCCAAACTTCTCACGGTAATTTTAAATTGCCGGCTGATGCTCTGCGTAGAGTGGTGATAAACATCAAAAGTTAAATTATTAATTTTATCCAATAATTTAGTAATCCTTTGTTTATGATGCGATGAAAATCGCATTCGAAAGAATGGCTATAAAATGATAACGAAGACTTGAACCGTTAAGAAATTTTCGAAGTTAAACCTCGATAATTTAAATCAGAGGTGTAGTACTTGAAAGTCTAGGTATTTGCGTCCATTACATCAAAAGAAACATGTACCAAAGTTACCATGTAAGTTTAACAATTGTATTGTAGAACTTATACTTTTAGAAGTAACGAGTCTTAAGAAATCGTACTTAAAGCATGAAAGCAAAAGTCGGCAATTTGCTCATTGAAATAAAGGAAATGAACGTTTATTCTAATGTAAGTCACATCCAATATTTAATAAATGTATCTGAAAGCACTAACAGAACAAAATTGAAATTAGATATGCAAGTCGTTGAAATTTCAATTTGTGAAAAAAAATGCTAGCCGATGTTTCAGTATAATATAATGACAATAGTCCACACTTTAAATTACTAACCAATTTTATTAAGTACTCTTAGATCATAATGAAATCGAAAATTAAAATTAAAAACAAATTATAAAATTGTAAAAAAAAGTTAAAGATGCTCCTTCTAATATAGATTGAAGTATTGACATTTTGAAGTAGAATTGTACCATCTTTACCACAGCCCTGGTTGTAAATATATTAATTCCTGTGAAATATTTTCGAACATTGCTATAGTTTCGCACTTATAAGTGAGCTGATCTCAGATACCGTAAATGATTATGCTATCAAAGGAAACGAGTCGTAAAAGATCGTTTGCGCATAACAACCAGGCTTCCAAAACGAATGCTGCCTCAAATGTGGGTAGTACGTATTTTCCCCATTTTAGTCTACTAACAAAGCTGTCTTGTTTCACGTTCGTACTCTAAGATATCACTAGGTAAAATATTGTGAGCGCCTCCGGACTTGATATCAAGTATTTATGTGGAGGGACATGGTCTCAAGCAACATTTAAAATAAACATCAAATACCTCAGAATAAACCATCACCTCCTAATTTCTGTGATGCACAGTCTTGTTAAAAGGAAGTGGGTGCTTTTGTCTGAATAAATCGCATCAGGTCGTTGTCCTTGAGCGGCTTTCTTTACTAGCATTCAATGTATATAAATTTTTCATTAACTTTTTCACATACATTGTTTATCTTTTATGCACACTGTCACGTGTGGCTCTTTGGCATCAGCAGACTTTTGAATTTCTAAGGTTTTTTTCAGGTCCTTACCGAGCTCCCATGCACCGATATACAAGTCGATTCATTTTTGTTATATGACAATTTAGTTCATCAACAATAGCCTGAGCCTTTAGCGTCTTAATTGCACAGTGTTATTTTTTTCGTTTGATTTCCAGGGACCAGTTTGTTTGTGAGAATGAAGAACTATATTGAAGTTGAAGTTTTCAATTAATTAATCCTCCATCTCCTACAGAATTACCAAGCTCATTTCGAGCTATTTCACACGCTTATATTTACGCGCGAGGCAGCGGCCAACAGCATCAGGCATGAGGAGCTCACGAAGTGGAGTTCAAATCAAACAATTTCCAAGTTTAACGCATAAAATACTGCTTTCACAGAGTTGTCACCGAGTGCCACTTTGCATGGGGAGACTGAGGCGAGGAACTGTGGCTCATTCTTCTGAAGGAGCCTCTTACAATTAGCTATTTTGATTCGATTGGAAAGTGCCATACAGGGCACCCCACACAAAGAGCGACGGTCTCAACAACAGCGTCATGAAAGACAATTCAAATGAATGGAGACTTTAGTTGTGACGCAGAATGTGACGTCATGAAAGACAATTCAAATGAATGGAGACTTTAGTTGTGACGCAGAATGTGACATGAAAGACAACTCAAATGAATGGAGACTTAAGTTGTGACGCAGAATGTGACGTCTTGAAAGACAACTCAATTGAATGGAGACTGAAGTTGCGACTCAGAATGTGACGTCATGAAGGACAACTCAAATGAATGGAGACTTAAGTTGCGACGCAGGATGTTCTGTTTGCGTACGACTGCGGTACAGAGCGCGGCTACAGCAGACGTCGTTTCGTTTCTCGGGCGAATTCTGAGGTTAAATTAGGCCCTCAAACGGCGTGCGTTATTACTGGCCTCCTCATTTAAAAATGATTTCCATTTAACATTGTACAGAGTTGTTCATTTCATCTGATCACGCCATTCACTTAATTATGAGTCCGTAACTATATCTATTATATTATCTTTTTTGTACCTATGAATTTGTCTTATTGCAATGTGAATGCATGCGCTCAATGACTTGAGTATGTATTCACTGACTCAGTGACGAAAGCGTCAAGAGTCTTGAAGGCAGAAATGGCTCATTACTTTACGCGATATGTATATTTCATCTCTGCCCACCGCAAATTCCAAGGGAGCACACCCGAGAGTAAAAATATATATTACCAAACTTTACAGCTTCTGTACAGACGAAATAGACCCATAGGAACAAAAATTCGAGCTATTTAAAATATTACCGACACTAGGTACCTAAACCGGTTTGCATTCCGTTCCCGGTACATCAGTAGTACGATAGCCAACTGCCTTTATTTTCGTGCAGAAGTTACCGAAAATGTTTGGCATTCACTATAACTGTATAACTATAACTGTAACACTATATCTGTACGCATAAGAGTTGTTTAGTATTAAAACGTCCAGCTCGATGAATATAGAGAGAAGGGATGCTTGTCATTCGAATATAAGTTACGCAGGTATACATGTAACAGTTGTTTTATGTAGTCAACACAAGTTACCGCAGAGTGGACGACTGAAATTCGCACGTGTTACAATAAGTGAAAGGGTCCGTTTGAATGACCGTGCAACAGGAATAACTCAAGTCCTTCTGTGGCCAGAGGCATTTCTCTCTCTCGGAGATGGCGTCCTGATTTACTTAAATTTGTCAGGACTTTTTGGCCCCGATTGATCGCTCGATGGTTCGCGTGCAGCAGATAACGAAACTTTTGACAGACTTCGCTTCTTTGGCTCACGTTCGTTTCGTCTGCTGCGTCCCTTGGCAAAAAAAGTCCCCCAAGAACAGCTCGTCTCGGGCCGCCATCAAGCGAAAACGCGTGCAAAATATGAAGGGCTACAGCGCCTTGGTCAGGTTCGTGTAATTTCGAAGCGGAATGTCTTCATAAAGTCTGGCGCTTTTTGTTTACTCGGAGCCAATGAGGAGTTCGGTCGCTTTGATTCTGGGTTGCGTCGAGCATTGCATTAAGCTTGGGCTTCGTTAAGATCACTTAAGAGAGAATGGATGCCGCGCCTGCGGTCACGTGTGGCCGCTAATACCCTGAAACCAATGCTAATTATCACATCACATCTCGCCATTCTAGCCGTAACTCAGAATTCATTAGTCGGGATTACAGGGTAGCGACGGTCATCGAGGTGCGCTATTTCACACTGTATCTGATCAAATTAGGGTCTCACTTCCATGAAGGAGCAATAGACATAAGTAAGCATTGAGATGAAGTCATCATTTGCAGCAGTTACCTGACCAGGTTATGGTCACTAAGAGGCGAATTTACGGACGCGCCTGCGGGCTCAGGGTGCGAGAGGCGCAAAATCGACGGCTTTTGACATCGTCAGCAGCGCAGGAAAGTGGAGCCTTCAGAAAAGTTTGAGGTGATGCGAATAGATAAAGCGTGCATTGCAGTAAAGATGATGAGTGTCAATGGCTCCGAGACGCGTCTAACTGTCCCTAAACAAGGGCTATAAAGCGCTCTAAAGACTCCTAAAGTCATCCAGAAGGTGTGTGAAATGTACGGAGCTCCGGCGAACCTCTTCCTTGTAATACGACTAAAAACAGGAACCTTTTGTGGGGTCGGGAAGGGAATACTGCAATGATTAGCGAGCTTAACGTGATAGTGCTTTGAGTGCAAGGATGTACTAAGTGTACGGGCTGACTCGATACCTTGAAACATTCTGGACCTTCAGGATCGTATGAATGCTCTAAAATTGCACAGTTAAAAAGCACATGAAAACTACTCATCATTTCCGATGCCTCTTTTTCCGGGATGGTGCAGGCCAATGCTGAGATACAACATCTGTAATATACTACAGAAGGATGTTACAATACAACGTTCAATGTTTTTGCTGCTTACAAGGTTGAAAGTACGACCTCCACACTATTCATTCATTAGGGGGTGTTTTAGAAATCTCCAAACGACTCCTTGTTGCAATTTTTAAATGTTCTTTTGACGCCTCCGAGGGACCCATTCAGGCTAACACAAGCTATGGGTTCAGCAACAAAAGATGCAGCTCTACCTTTTCTGTTCGGAAATAATTCCTACATATATTGTAATGATTATTTTCTAGGATAGCATTGATGTGTAACCTTCAGGTGCAAAGCTCTATGTGCTGACCACTGCCTGTATCTGTTGGTGTGATGTTGTCCCCCTGCCTGCAGCTGTTGGTGTGGTGTTGTCCCCTGCCTGCAGCTGTTGGTGTGATGTTGTCCCCTGCCTGCAGCTGTTGGTGTGATGTTGTTCCCCGGCCTGCAGCTGTTGGTGTGATGTTGTCCCCTGCCTGCAGCTGTTGGTGTGATGTTGTTCCCCGGCCTGCAGCTGTTGGTGTGATGTTGTCCCCTGCCTGCAGCTGTTGGTGTGATGTTGTTCCCCGGCCTGCAGCTGTTGGTGTGATGTTGTCCCCTGCCTGCAGCTGTTGGTGTGATGTTGTTCCCCGGCCTGCAGCTGTTGGTGTGATGTTGTCCCCTGCCTGCAGCTGTTGGTGTGATGTTGTCTTCCAGCCTCCAGCTGTTGGTGTGATGTTGTCTTCCAGCCTCCAGCTGTTGATGTGATGTTGTCTTCCAGCCTCCAGCTGTTGGTGTGATGTTGTCTTCCAGCCTCCAGCTGTTGGTGTGATGTTGTCCCCCTGCCTGCAGCTGTTGGTGTGATGTTGTTCCCCTGCCTGCAGCTGTTGAGCAGATGCCCCACCAGGCAAGAGGAGGCTTCCGAACAAAGCAACCTTTATTTGACGCAAACGATTTTCAATACCTTACGGACGAATAATTTAAACTTTTTTATTATAATTGATTCTTAAGACAGTATCACGGCTAAATTTTGCTTTCTCAACAAATGTTTGAGGAAGGTCCGCAATTACTATCTACTATTTTACGACGAGCCAAGTATTCTATTATGGTTTGCTTCTTCTTTTCTTATTTTACTATACTAGAAGTAAGAAGCAATTTTATTTTTTTACTTGCGTTTAGTGCGCAGTGAACCTTTTATTGATGAACCCGTCGACAGAGATCGTAAAATTTATTCGAGTTCTCACCTTCTTTATTTCGAAAAATGGCAGTGAAGAGAAATGTGTCATGACGGTAGCAAAAAACTCGGCTTTTCTTTTAGGAATTTGACTTATAAAAATTAAGGTTAAAAGTATCTATACCCACAAGGAAGATTGAAATCTTTTCAGTTAAAATATTCAAGTTTGAACGCTAATAAATTTCAATTTTGAAAAGATTATGTCTCTTAAAAACATGTTCTAATAAACAACTTGTCTATTTTTTGTTTAAGGGCAAATTTGCTAGGCCACTCGATAAGAAATTACTTTTCAAAACTTTTCCACTGGCGCATCAAAAGTGTGAAGTAGATGTTCCCCTTTCCCGATGAATGAACTTGACATCACAGCACTCAGACAGCGTAGACTCGGCGGACCTGTGATCTAGGCCGGGCCAGGCTCCAAATATTGACTCGAGGATCTTTCCAGAGCAGCCGGGATTATGCATAGAATTTTTAGCGGCTGCTCTGAACTTCTCCTGCGACCGCAGCTCCTACCCAATGTTGCTGGTTCTTGAAAAATTGAGCTCAAAGGACTTTCTTCCTAAAATGATTTGTTAAAATGGAATTCTAAAAATTTTCACCCCGAAGGTCAGAAAAATTTTTGTTCTACAACGATTTTCTTTCTGAAGGGAAAATCTATGAGTTTTCCCCAAGAAGATCGCATGAAATTCGTTCTGGAAAAATATTCAAAAACTTCAGATGACATCCGAATTATTCAAAAAATTACATGCACAAAGAAGGCGTCAGGATTTTCTTAAAATATTCAAGCTGGCGTACACAAAAATCAGATTATTCGGGTTTTCAAAATGATTTGTGAGTGGAATGTCACATGGTATCCATTCGAGTACGATATAGAAACAGTTTAAGGATTCGATTGATGTTATGGATTTCCTAAGCCAGTGTATGTAGTCAGTGTGTATAGTCAGTGTATGTAGTCAGTGTATATAGTCCGTGTATGTAGTCAGTGTATATAGTCAGTGTATATAGTCAGTGTATATAGTCAGTGTATATAGTCAGTGTATATAGTCAGTGTATATAGTCAGTGTATATAGTCAGTGTATATAGTCAGTGTATATAGTCAGTGTATATAGTCAGTGTATATAGTCAGTGTATATAGTCAGTGTATATAGTCAGTGTATATAGTCAGTGTATATAGTCAGTGTATATAGTCAGTGTATATAGTCAGTGTATATAGTCAGTGTATATAGTCAGTGTATATAGTCAGTGTATATAGTCAGTGTATATAGTCAGTGTATATAGTCAGTGTATATAGTCAGTGTATATAGTCAGTGTATATAGTCAGTGTATATAGTCAGTGTATATAGTCAGTGTATATAGTCAGTGTATATAGTCAGTGTATATAGTCAGTGTATATAGTCAGTGTATATAGTCAGTGTATATAGTCAGTGTATATAGTCAGTGTATATAGTCAGTGTATATAGTCAGTGTATATAGTCAGTGTATATAGTCAGTGTATATAGTCAGTGTATGTAGTCAGTGTATATAGTCAGTGTATGTAGTCAGTGTATGTAGTCAGTGTATGTAGTCAGTGTATGCAGTCAGTGAATGTAGTCAGTGGAAATTTTTCTGTGATGCACGTTCATAATGGGTCGCAAATTTTCTTCATAATTTCCTTTGTTATAAAGTATTCATACTCAAACTATAAACTATATCAACTATTAATTAATTTCACCATAATACTCCCATATCGTATTTTATCAAAAGATAATTAGTTTCTTTTAGAGAGTATTTATTTAGGATACGGTTTTCAGTCTCCCATCACTATTATCATCCTGTCGCATATCACCCTCGCTGAATAAGATGAACTTCGATTTTGTCCAGTATAATTCTTTCAGTCATACTTTAATGCTTTCATAAAATTGAATAAGCTTACCGTAATATCATTCCATGAAATACTGCTAAATACGAAGACGAAGGCAACCAACAAGCTGCTTGTTATGATACAGAATAGGATAGATGGTAACTCGATAGGGAGCCACATTCCTCCACCAGTTGTTAAATCCTTCCTGACAGGGCGGGAGGCAACCGACCGAGTTGGAACTGAACTCTGTAAGTATTTTTTTCCTCTGAGAGATATAGCTTGAGTCGAGCAGCAGTCACTTGGCCAAGCAGGGCTGCTAAATTAGTCACCAGGTATCCATGGTACAGATGCAAAAAATTATCCAGATTGTTTATGTCTGCTGGCAATATCTGGAATAAATCTATCTATATCTAGTTTACTACTAAAATTCTGGTCGTCTTGTTTGCTTGCTTGAAACCGTGCACAGAAGGGAAAATATACACTCATGTCATGTAAAGGAAAGGAATTTAAGTCGCGCAAGTTGGTTAGTGGATACGGTAATGAGAAAGAGGGCAGAATCGTTTGTCTGTCGGCTCTGAGATATTCGAAATTTATACTCTTCGTTTAATCCTGTATTGTGGATACCGACTTAACTACTTAGATTATATTTCTGGATACGGTTTGATTTTTGATAAATTTTATTTGACCCTACTGGTCACGGGTTGTCTAGTATAGTTATAAAACCGATGTAAGGTTTCTCGTACGGGTTTAAAATTTAAAAAAAGTCTACTTGCATTTTTAACTTATGAAAGTATACATATAACAGTACACATGCGTCGCGGATTTTGATTATTATAAATGTATAAAATAAGGAACCCATAAATTTTTTTTGGCGAGGACGATATTGTTCACCCATGAACATAAGTAAAATATTCATTAACGTTTCATCGAGAACTGAGTTTGAACAAACTCCTCCATTAATTAATCGAGGAGATGTAAAAGCTTCGAATCTAGCAATGTATTTTCGTTGACTAAAACACATAGCAGGTTCGCTTTTAAGTGATTTTCTACTGGGAGTGTTAACTCTGCGCTACGCTGCTCACTGCGACGACGTGGGATCGGCCCCGCCTCAAGGTTGCATTGGTGCTCTGCCGCTCGCTTGTTGCATGTCGCCTTCAAACAATGGACAAAAGGTTGCCAATTTAACTTTAGCTTAATCTCGTTGGCTGTCCCTGTAGTAACAAACTCGAATCCCTCTCTAATCTCAAGCAGCCACAACGGCAACGAACCCGCTCGCATCCCCATAGACCGTGTGAACCCGTGGCGCAGAGGCTCTTTTAGCTAGAACGGAAGACCCTGTTTCGGCCTTATTATCGTCACCATGATAACTCCATTAGCGAACGCTTGTTTGATATGAAAATGATTGTTGGATCTTCATTTCGTTGAGACAAGAGGAGCGAAATCCCTTTTTCTTGAACTGAGGATCTTCACCACTCAAGTGGAATCCTCTCGATGTAAGTTTGGAGGCGGGGTGCCATCTGCAGCGCACAGGTCTGTGCAGTGTCAGAGGAGCAATAATGTCAGGCTCAATTTGTTATTGAATTGGCGCCGATCGCTGTCCATTATGCTGTACAAGGCGGGCTATAAGTAAGGCACCCTTACGTTTGTCCGTGGCACTGATACACTGGAAAAAACTTTAGGATTTTCAGTTTTATTTTAAATTGACCGAGTTGTTTACAATTTACAGTTTTATTGATACTATATTTCTAAAAGGGTACTGAACTCGTGAGCCAAAATGAAGTTTTTTCTCAGAAATTTGCTGGGGCACCCGAAAGTTGATTTGGATTCTAGTAATTCGTTTGAATATAACCTACTTCGAGCACATGTTGTGTTGTCAGGAAAATTTTGCAGTCTTGTCCATAGAGGAAAAAGGAGATCAGAAAAAGTGCTCAATGACGCGCGTCCCCGCACCACGAAGTGGACATAGGAAGCGTAAGAAGGGGTATGAGGAATTGTTATTGACCGGAGAGCTTACGCTGAGTTTTTAGTTTCAATAAATGAAGGTTGAATATATATATAAGGCGGTTTACTTGAAAAGTAAAGCTTCCGACCATGTTTGCGCTTTATTACTTAGTCCCACGAAGGTGATTATGCAACATTCTTCCATTGTTAACTTGAGTTATCTAATTAGGAGGGGAAAACAAAAAGGAAATCGTACCATTCCGGTATGTGAAATTTGAGAGTGATATTAAACAATTCACGGAAGTTTTTTTTACCATAAAAACTGGTGAGTGGCAGGTTTGCGGTTCTTATTCATCCTTCATAAGTTAACCTCTAACGATTTTTGAAAAATACTTTGACGGGTAGAACTTTGATGAGTTAATCTTTTCACAAAAGTTCGATGAAAATGAAGATCAGTTGCAGTTTTTTTACTATTGCATTCTTACAACACGTACACAGTTCTCGAAAACAACATATTCTACTAGTTTTACTTACTCATACATTCATGGACACAGCTTGTACAGGCACGTCTAGTTATTAGAACTCAATTGAGTTATAAAGAATAAAATTGCAGAAGAATGGTATACGAGTACACTCTACAATTGCGCTTCATTTCGACTTAAAATATTTGTAAATTAGTTTAAAGTTTCATAACAGTCCCCAAATTTATAACTGAAACCCTATCCAACCGTACGACCGTACGCGAAAGGTTAGGCTGGTGCTGGAAGTTTGAAATATTTGTTGCTTTGATGAAATTTCTTAAATATTCTCAGATTATCTGTAGCAAAAATAGGTTGTCAGAGTAAGTTGAACTTTTATTTTAAAAACCGTAGACTTATGACACATGTGTCTGGACTGCCACCTTTAAAATTCCGCATGTTTGAAAGTTAAGTTCTCTCACACACTCAGGAAAGTAAGCAATAATGATTAATGACACAAATTTGTGCGTTAAATTGGTAACCAGTGTGTGACGCACACTTAAGTGAGGCAGAAATACGTAATGTTTTCTCATAGTTTAATCATAAAATCCATGCCTTTTTTTGCATATCTACAAAATAGCCACAATAGGATGCGTGCATACATTCAGACTATACCTTTACAGCTAAAATGAGTAGATTTAGAATCTAGATGAAAGCCTGTGTTATAATACGACAAACTAATCTCTGAATTAGAACAATGAGAGGAGAAACGAGATGAGCATTGGGAAATTCGAACTCATTGTTGCTGCGCGTCGCCAGGTCACNTGAGAGTCACCGATGTTTAGCAGCTGTTTTCAAAATTTAATTTAAGAGTCACCGATGTTTAGCAGCTCTCTTCAAAATTTAATGTCAGTTGTGTGAGGAGCAAATGTAGCGTCCCTTGGAATTGTTGTGCTAGTAACAGAAATTTCACATACATTTTGCTATATCTAGAAATCAAAAATAAATTTTCATGCTTATGAAAGAAGAATGTTGCTTTTGGAGCGATAAAAGGTTCGGTTACACTTTTCGTCAAGAGTAATGGTTGTAACATACACCTGACCTACAGTGGTTGTAACATACAACTGGCCTACAGTGGTTGTAACATGCACCTGACCTACAATGGTCGTAACATGCACCTGACCTACAATAATTGTAACATGTATTTGACCTACAATGGTTGTAACATGCACCTGACGGGCACTGGCGCTCAGCTGTTTGAATATAACGTACTTGATCTCGATCTCAGAGTTACAAAGTTCAAATTTTTACCTCACAAGTCCTGCGCCTGTCTGCGCACTTACGTGCTTGTTTATACTGTATCTTCACATGTTCTGGTAGCGTAGGCGGCAGTTCCCAGACGTGTTCATCAGGCTTTTTCACATGTTCAGGGAGCTTAAGTGGCAGTTCTAGACATGTTCAAAAGGCATGTTGACATGTTCAGGCAGCGTAAGTTTCAGTTTCCAGACATGTTCGTAATGCATGTTTACAAAATAAGAAAGCTAGTCCACAGTTCTTAGGCATCTTTTATGAACATGGTTTTACACCGCGACAAGGTTTATATAGTTTTCAAAGTACAGCATTTTTACATCATTACTATAATTAGCGTCGATAGTAGTCGCAGATTCAGGTTTCCACAGGTTGGTGCTGGTTTGTTGCCTGATTTGAAAGAAAGCAAAATTGAGGCGTACGTCGAAGAATTCGACTTTGGAATACTGCATGTAACCCTCAATACTTTAAATATTAAGAACCTGTAAGCTCAAATGATTACATGCGAGAAATGCTGTGATTAATAAAAACGTGAAAATGTCAAAACGATTTGAACGATTCTGTTATCCGCTTTAAAAACGTATGGCAATACACATACTTGCACCCACTACCGTAAAGAACAAAACACAATTTAATTAAGAAAAAACTTCGATCAATTCGCACTGAAGCGAGCAAATGGAAAAAAACAAAAGAACACTGCCAGGAAATTTTTATTTTCAGACAATTGCTTGAGAGTCGTCCTCCAGTTACATGGCACCAAGAGTTGAGCTCCAGCTCGGGGGTGTGTGGGAACTTGAAGTCGTCAACCAGCTGCATGGCTCCAAGAGTTAAGCTCCAACTCGGGAGTGAGGGGGAAAACAAGCTGCCGTCGCCTCCATCTTGAATATCTTGAATATCTTGAAGTTGTTTGGGCC
>VOMN01120405.1:0-13406 GCA_014899125.1 Orchestia grillus
TGAATGAAATTAAAATTGATCAAACGAGCAATATTGTATAAGTTTCTTTCCTCATTTCAATGTGAATAGAGAACTCCAAATCTAGGACTACGATTGGATTTTGCTATGCATACGTACATCACGGCCGGAGATGTACAATGCTACGCTTGCATTAACGTGTGCCCACACATGTCGTTAAGAACGTGCATGCTTGCTCTTTTTAGCAACAAAGCACTTATTCCAAACGTGACAGCAATATGCTGTTGTTTGCACAGGCTTAAATAAGTATTTTAGGCCCATCAGGCTCTCAAGACAATCTTGTCATGAAGGCCCACTTAAGAAGCTTGGAAGGAAGAACGAAACCGTAATGCATCATCACCAGAAAGTCAAAAATATCCTCGAATGACGGTGCATTCATTTGGAAATTAGTTAATGAACAGACGTATAACATGATTATGTGTCAAACTCGACGTAGTTTTTCGTACAATTAGAAATCCCTGCGCACCAGGCAAGACGAGAATGCCTTCAAGATGGCTGCTCACTTTTAAAACGATATGAGTTAGTTGGCAGAAGGCCGGAGAGATTCCTTTGTCTTCCGGGCCTTCTCTAATTATAAGAGCTTTCAAGAAGTCATAAAAGCACGGCAGGCCCTGGGTTTACAGCTGCTTTATGAGTCTCTGGAGACAGCGGCGGCCATCATAATTTGTATGAGTACGCTGACTCGCACTGGCCAGCGGAGTCTAATGGAGGGGGTCAGAATGTTTTTCTGTTTTGTTCTTCAGTAATAACCTTGCTACTACGACAATTTTTGTTTTTCAGTTATGCAGTGCTCTTACTTAGACTTTCTTGAACCCTACCAGCTCTTTGAAACGTATTTGTCTACATAGAGTTCCATACCAAAGAGGGTCAGAATTTCTATGAGCAGCGGTCGCCGGCCTCTAACACTGAGATGTGCTACGCTAGAGGCAACGTTGGAAAGGTACAATATATCATCAGAAGGCCACTTAAATTCTACGCAACCACTGATGTCCAGCGAATATTGATACAAGCCAAATCTGCCATGTACAGACCATCCTTTGAATAGAACAGGATATGGCAACAGGAACGAGTGGAGCGGTCCATTTTATGGCGAGTACTCATTTCTTCAGCAGTCTCTATTTGCGATGTATATCCTCTGATATTTTGAATTTGTGTTCATTTGATGCTTATTTTTCTGAAGCTTAATCTATCATACTTAAATCGTTCTCTCGATATCAGTACTATTAGTAAAAATCGTGTTTGATCGGGAAATATTTGAACGTGTTTCTACATAGATTTTAATTATAAGAATTGTTGATTCTTCGAAAAAACTCAATAACAGCTGTTTCTTTGATGCCAGTTTCGTTTCACAACGTATACCTTAAAGCGATTATTGATATTTTCAAATCCTTGGCTCTACGAAAAAAGACCATTTTTACGATATAATATCCCCGTTAATAAAATTTAGCTTATAATGGTAGCCCAATGACTCAAGTTAATACAAGCCTTCTCTCACATAATTTCTTACCCGCTAAGTTCAACTCTTTATTCCCTATGAATCCACAAATGTACGTCCCGTTTCAAAGAGTAAATATTAAAAATAAATAAGGGGACTATTAAAACACACATGTGTGTTGTTAAAAAAGATTCAGAATTGCGATGCTTTTTCCAGGAAAATTTTTTAGACATGCGTATCATAATTTCTCAATGTAACAATTAATTCATCAATATATTTTCCTTCTGATGTAGACTAATTCAGGGCATAATATGATAAAGTTAATTAGCAAGAAGGTTTTACAAGATCAGTTCGAAAAACGTACTTGCCTTCCATGAAGCCCATGTGTAAAACGCGACCAGTGTTGGCACTGCCTTGATTGAAGTTGATTGAACTGCAACTGAATTGGAATAGATTGTAGTTGATTGAACTACTATGGAATTGTAATTGATTGAAATTGGTTGAACTTGATTGAATCAAAACTGAATTGGAATAGATTGTAGTTGATTGAACTACAAATGAATCGGAATTGATGAAAATTGATTGAGTCGAAACTAAATTGATATTGATAGAAATTCATTGAATTGAAACTCGACTACAGCTGGCGCAACATTAATAGAAAAGGGTTGAATGAATACTAAAAAGAAATTCATCGAATTGGAACTCGGTAAGTATTGAACTTATTCTTCAGGCGAGCTTCTGAAGGCCAATATCACTCAATTTATTTGTGTGCTCTCATAGAATCTGCATGAAATTTATGCATACCGATACTGACAGCGTAACATACTGAATAAAAGACCTTCTCAGCATGCATATGTTTCAACACGTCGATGGCATATGTTTACATCAGTTGGTGTGGCCAATGTAAGTTTCAACATTGGTCTACACTGATTCATACTCTAAACTTGCTAGATTTGTAAAGAAAGTAGTAGTACAAACTCTGCGAGTTAGAAATTTCCTTGCCTACAATTTTTCCATTTACTTAAAACAGTTTTTTAGTAAATCGCATGCGACACCTCGTGCCTGTGTTGACTGTACCATTGACATCGTCATCAAATTCCAAGCCTGTGTTTGAAGGTAGGCGACCCTCTGTGTGATTCGGGCTATTCATACAGAAATATGAGCATATATGCGACTCCGTTACGAGTTTCTATATTTGTGAGTAATTCTTTATGGACAATAAAAAAAAAATCTCGGGCAGTTCTCGACTCAGAAAACATCAGTTTTACGACTGACCATTTTTACCTTCAACAGTGTCTATCGTAGCTCCAAATCTGCAATGGTTCTTGCATGAAAGGGAGCTCGTACGCCTGACTTGAATAAAGTCGCACACCGTCAAATTTTTTTACTGGAAATTTTTCACCAGCTTTGCATTTTGAAAATACATGCTAACACTCACTGTATATATGCATGTATTGTACGTATAAGAATTTTGACGCTCAAACAACTAACCAATAATAGTATTTAATATTATTTGTCAATGTTCACCCATACCGACTCGCAAAATTTTTTGCACGTTTGGCCACTAGAATTGGTAGACTAACCTGGTGGTATTGGATTTTTGTGACCGTGACTACGCTTCGCATCATTGAGAACTGAAATAATGATAGATCATGAGACCCTATATATTTCAAAGAGTCTATGTTCGACTTCATCCATCTCAATCGCAAATAATGAAAAATGACTTCAATATTTACAGTTACGATGAATGAAGTCGTTCGACCTTCATTGGCGTGTGGAGTATTATCATACTTATTCATTATTTGCATCCCTATTCGCGTTGCCCCATTTGTAGTGCAGTCTCTACTCGCATCATTCTACTCGTACTTGCACTACAGTCCCTACTCGTATCACTATACTCTCATCAGACCCTGCTTATATCGGTCTGTTCGCACTAATTCCTACTCATATCACTCTGCTAGTATCACTTGCATCCTACTGCTTGTAATAGTCCCTTCTCACATCATTTGGTTGTAATAGTCCCTACTCACATCATTTTGCTTGCAATAGTCCCTACCCACATCATTTTGCTTGTAATAGTCCCTACTCACATCATTTTGCTTGCAATAGTCCCTACCCACATCTTTTGCTTGCAATAGTCCCTACTCACATCATTTTGCGTGCAATAGTCCCTACTCACATCATTTTGCTTGCAATAGTCCCTACTCACATTATTCTGCTTGCAATAATCCCTACTCACATTATTTTGCTTGCAATAGTCCCTACTCACATCATTCTCCTCTGACTTCAATCCCTGATTCCATCATTTTGCCTTGAACGCAAAAAAAGTAAACTTTTGTCATTCTTCACTTCCACAAAGCGAGTTGGCTTCCCAAGACGACCGTGTCAGGACAGCGGCGCTCGACGAGCTCTCACAGGCCCTCTGAGAGGCTTGTTGCCCCGACTTGCATTCTGGAGCCAGAGGGATGTGGTGCCTCTTTGGGCTTTCCGAATTTTATAAGGATGATTTCACAATGTAAATAATGAGCCTATCAAAGTATGAAAGTTTTGTCTTAGAGTTGTGGATAGTTCATATATGTAGGGTATCCGAAGCATTTTGTAGCCCGTACTAAGATATCTGCAGCTAATCACTTTGTTTTGTTACGCATGAAGGAAATGTTTCCTGTCTTACATATTTTCCGTGAAATCCTACAACACTCAGTAGATTTCTCTCCTGTTGAGTTTGTAATGAAACACTGGACTTCGAAAAAATTATGGTTGTATCCAATTTCTACTTCACATTTTTAAAAAAGTGATCATTTCCAGTCTTGCCCGGCACGCTGATTTTTCTCATCTCTTCAGAAAATGAACATTCCAAACCATAATATCCAGTCCCTACTTTGATGTCTATCGTCTTGTTTCCGAGTCGCAGCATTGCAATCTTACATTTCCAATGCCTATTTCCGAGCGTCTCTTAAAAATATTAATAAGATGTTAAGCACAAAACATGTAATTCAAAATAATTCTGTTAATTAAAGTTTACTTCAAAAAAATTAAATCAAATGTCTTGTGACCGTTGAGAAGTAATGAAATCTCGAGTATTCGGTTTTTAAGTATGAATTCGTTTACAGTCTCGCAATAATGTTGATATATTTATTCAGGCAAAATATCAAGCTATTCAACAGCATTCCCTTCTGGGAGTGGGCCTTGATTGCACTTGCATAATTCCGTAAGAAGATCACGGACAAATTAAATAACAAGCATTAAATTCTTGAGTTTGAAATCCTATTGCTGTTGAAAAAACTGTTGAGCTTTTTGAGAATCCTTAGTGAGAAAATAATTTTCTGTTTATCGTTGCATATTTTTTGACTCGATTGACCAGAAAGCTCTCACATTATTGCAGTACTCACCGGGAAACTCTCCATTAAAAAATAAGGTGCATTTCCATTCGAAGCTCCATGAAAGGAAGTTTCCATTAATCAAACATGATTTTCAAAACGTCAGGAATCGAACCCGAAATCGTGAGTAATTTGATTTTTCACATCCCACTATCTTTACGAAAAGAGTTTCTACTTCCGGCAATATTTGAACGGTCATCCAGAGCTGAGCAGTTGCTTATCGTGAATGTTGATTTTATTTATTTACTTTTTTCTTCCCTATGGAATTTTTTAATAGATCAAACTGATATTTGGTAATGAGTAAAGAGAAATTAAAAGTACACCCAGTAAATATATTTGCGCTGACTGGTCTAAAGAACGTTGAAAAAAGTTATTAATATTGAAATTAGCAGCAGTAAATTCACTTGTTTTTTAGTTCAAGCAAGCAAACTTAAGAGCATAAGTATTTTTAGTAATAACCAACTGCAATACAAAAACATCCCGTTCTGACATTTTCCCATAATTAAGGAGATAGTCCACTCTCGAGAGGAGCATTTTGCTTACAAAAGAATAGATTTCTCAGTACCATCTGAGCCGAATTTTAATTGTTAATTTCATACAGCATGCGTTTAAAGGAGTCCTATGTACTGTTTAGATATCAATGCAAACGTGGTATATATTGAACACACAATCTCGAGGCCTCACACCCTCATTCGTGTGTGACACGGTCAGCATTACGAGCTCGTTCGAGTACCACGTGGGAATCTCTTCAAATTTAATCGACATTGACAGGCACAGTCGCCCCACGCATAAAGTGTTAAATTGGTGATCGGTTCTAGCAAACATCCGCTCTATCTCCCTATTTGCTTCTTTTAACACGCTCTATTGCCTTCTTATGACACCAATTTTTTCCCTGCCATTTGATGCTCTCTGTAGGTGATATCGCTTCACACAAGGGACGACTGCAAGACTGCATGTAAGTTTGCTTTTGAATTTATGTAAAAGCCATGCATAGAGTTTCAGTCTATGTTTTAGAAGTCAGAAATACTGTAGATCCCTAGGCTGCTCGGTGAGGGAGTTCAATCCTAGAAATCTGTGCGAGAGGTTTCCTCAATTCCTTGTAAATCGCAAATAAGAAAATTTCCATTTTCTCAAAACTATTTTCACTTTCCACGCACAGACGAACATACCTTTCTTCATCTACATAAGCGAACAAGGATATGGCAACGAAAAAAGTTTGTCGCACTCAAGCTACTGATACTGAAATTTGGTGATGACTTGTAACAAATTCGGTGATGTTGACTCGCAACATAATTGGTGATGTTGACCTGAAAAAAACTGCTATGTTGACTCGGAACAAATTCAGGCTTTGGACTCCTGTCCCTACCGAGCAGCATCGGCCGAGGAGATATTTTCCTAGATCGATTTATTCGAATCTAATGTTCGAATTTTTGGGAGTAACTGGACACACTCAGTTTTCGAAAGAGTTTTTTACAAGGAATAAGACGACTGAAAGCTGAATTTCACATTAAGTTACTCGTTGAGAGCAGCGATGAAATTTTCAGTCAATATCAGTTTCCAAAACTGAAAATGAAGGTAGAGAGAGTTATCTGTATTCAAGACGTCATGTGCCTACTTCCTGTTTCAAATGGGCAGTACGAGGGCTCAATTTATAAAAAAGCTAGAGAGAAGATTTTACAAAGTACTGTTTTTGAAACAGAATTTCAGTCATTGTCGTTAATCTATTTGCAATTGTAACCGAAAGCCTGTTTAAATCGAGAGGAATTTCGATAATTTAACATTAGATGATTGGTAAAATATATTTCACAACTGATACCGAAAGGAATTTGAAAATTGTATAAATTGGCAACTATAACCGCCATCAATTAGAATTAATTAGCGATGTTTATACATTATCAACTTTTTAGATGATTTTGTATTCATTCTTCTCCATACTGGTCACATCATTTTCTATGGAAACACGAACAGCCCAGGAAAATATACGAGCACTTTCCGAAGCGCAAAGTTCATAGCGAATGTGTTTACAATTTGATCTCTTACAACGTAAATTAGGAATTGCCCTAGCGACTCCCGCCAATACAGTTTTTCCGAAGATAAGTCGCTAGGTCAAGACAGATCTTTCCTTCGAGACTTGAAAAGCTGGAGCGAGAAAACGAGATGCATCGAGGAGCAGAATTCTGTAAACTGAGTCTGTAAAATCCCTTGGAAATTGATATTCGAGGTTCAACAACAGGACTGAATATTTTATTTTGGAAAGAATAAGAATCTTTCAGCTGTGCCAACACATAATGAGCACGTTAAAAAGTTAAAGTTGAGTTGAAGTTGAAGTTGAAGTAAAGTTGAAGTTTATATCTAAGCCAACTGATTTTTCATCCGAACTTTGAAAAGGTGATAGAAAAAATTAATTAAGGGAATCTTTAATTTCAGCTTAACAAAATCTTTTGTTCGATCTTTCAACTATTTAGAAATCCTATCAATATTTTCTCTTCAATTTCGGGAAAACGGACAAAGAAAAAAGTAGCAATTATCAAAGTTCAACAAATAACCGACGGGCTGACTTGATCATGTTTTCACATCATCGTTCCATACATCATTTCTCAGTTGAACGAGCCACAATCAGTTTTACTGTGGCGTTATACATGTACAATTTATATAACATTATTCGAAATACTGTCATTATCCGGAAATATCTTTTAATTTCTAGCAGAGGAAGTCAGACATTTTGAAAACATGCAACTGTTGGGCGAGACTCAATAGCTCGGGGGCAATTTCTGTAACATGGCTGAGACTAACCTGAGCTCAACATTTGATGCAACGAACACTAAGGCAATCACAGCTGACGACAACATCGTGCCTTGTAAGCTGCGAGGGTCAGTCGCATCTAGCACTGCATGATGGAGCAGCGTGCGGTGAGGAGGCTTCTAGGAGGGGCTCGTTATTCTCTATTGTTTTCATTTTACTTCTCAGCTTGCATTAATCTGTATTTTATTTTATTTTACTTCTCAGCTTGTATTAATCTATATTTTCTTTTATTTTACTACTCAGCTTTCATTAATCCGTGTTTTCTTTAATTTTACTTCTCAGTTTTCATTAATCCACATTTTCTTTCATTTCACCCCCTAACTCACATTATTTCAATAGGCTTACACTTAGAGGGATTAATAAGAATTTTCTCGTCACCTGACTGACCCGTGAGGAAATGAAGCAGGAGGTTAAGCGTCCTGAAGGCCCGTGTCTAGAGGAAGCTGGGAACTGGAAGGCCGCCGTGCCGAGCTCGCTGTGAGGTGTCAGAGCTGTAGCAGGAGAACCCACACGAACGTCGAAAAATTTGGTCGCATTTTGAATATTTGTGAACTCTAAGTAACAAACATAAGCCGTAGTAATACAACCAAGAAGATATGAGAAATAATGGATTGGACTTGAGAAAGACACTGCTTATTTGAAATATTTCTAAATTTTCGTGTACGGCAGCAATTGAATCAGTAAGTGGTGAAGCATCCTGATTTATTCATACACCTTCAGCTGCAAGGTGAACCAATGTCCAAATCACTCAATTGTGAATCCCTGCTTTCTGACAATGTAGTGAGACACATCTCCAGATTGTACTCCATGTTCTTTAATTTTCATTGAAGATGCGAGTAGGCTTTAAGGAAACAATGTTCTTCACAATTGAACAATCTTTGAAGCACAAGTAGATCTGATTTTCATGTTTGCGTTATTCATAAATACTTTTAATATAATTGTTTTTTTTTGTATGCCGAAATCTTAAATTCATAAAGATACATTAAGACGAGCTCTGGATGTGTTCTCACCGCGTACACACAACGTTTACACAGTATACACGAGATGTATACCCAGTGTAGACGCACAGTGTACACACAGTGTACCCACAGTGTACACACGACAGACACTCCCCCGATCTCCGTCCAGCTGACTGTCCAGCCCCCCATGCGCCTTATCAGTATCGCCTTCCTCCGCCGCGGTAATTCAATAGAATATATAACTGGCCCAATGGATCTCTTCTTTCTGTAGAATTCTTTTCATCGTCGCAGCGCGTACAGTCGCCTCTTTCTTTGATGATTCTTCAGGACTGTCTATCGATTGTGATTAATTTTTACCGGTCTAACTTTTTGACCGCTCTGTCGATAATTTGTCAAGTATTTGATGAAATTATTTGGGTCCGTAAAATTGTAGATCATTGATAAATGCTGCGGGGAAAAACTTGGGTTTGGTAATTGTTAATTCTTCGGACACGCTTTCATGCTTGCATGTTTTTTCCGTATACGCAGTACCTTTTGCCTTTTTCCAAGTAAGTTCAATTTTTATTCTTTTTCATCCATTATTTCCATTCTTTCAAGTGTGAGTAACTTTTAATGCCCAAATTTCTTTTTCATTTTGTCTACTCTTTTATATCTGCTCTTAAAATTTGTCTTTGTGTATCAAACTCAATTTTTCTTGTTTATGCGTTTCCCTCGTGCTTATTTTACTCTAATTTGTTACAGGAATTCCATATTCATATTGAGGAATGAAAACACAAGATTGCGTATTTTATTACATGATAACGCAAGAGAATTACAATTATGACCGTTTGAATCTTACTTCCGTCAAACGATATTCGTTTGTACATGTATGAAAGTGTTGTGTAGCAGAAGAGAATTTTGTTAACTGACGGAAAGCCAAAATCTCACAAATCCAGCATCATATGCCACCATCACCACATCGGTACAACTCCTTCACCAACACGACCTTGCGACATCACCAGTGTCACGTGACACCATCACCCCAACTTGTAACATTACCGTCATCACAACCACCGTTTTACAACACGTCCACTACCACAGCAACAACAACTAACACCCCACCCTACACCACCACCTCCACCACCACCTCCACCACCACCCTGCACCACCACCTCCACCACCAGGGCCATTGGACCAAATGAGGCTCCGTATCGTGCCCCCTTACGGCGCCTCACGCCGCCCGTAGCTCAGGCCCAACCAAATTCAACATTTACGGAGAAAATTTCAGGAACTGCTGGAGATAAACACGGCCGGGCCGCACGCACGCAAGCAGAAATGTTTTACATGAAATATGATGGGCTAAAATGGTCTTGATGTCCACCGATGGTGGCTGAGTGTCTCTCAGTTCATCTCAAAGAAATGCTCGACGTAGTTTCATGCTGGAATTTCCCATGATTGCGTTTGACTGATGAACAACTGTTTCAACGCTAAAGTCTTAAAAACTCTGCGTGGAAACGACGTGACCAAAAGTTCTGAAATTGAAACTTAAAGTTTTTTCATCTTTCCGAAAACGTTTTGACTCCTTTGCAACGAAACGCATTCCCGCTTTTACTCTCATCTCACGCTGCTGCAAATATTATTCTGCGGTTACAAATATTATTCAGGAAATACCAAAAAAGCTCCAGTTTTCATTCTCTCCAGCATTCGCCTTTTGCGCACGAAACAAAATTGAGAAAAATTTTACGTGCTTGTAGCGGACGTGTGCATGTTGAACTTGTAAGCAATAAGTTTTGACGGTCGGGCTGCTGCCCATAATTCTGAAGGACTTTGTTTTATTTGTTGTTTCAAAGCTGGGAACATGAATTTCATTTCGTCGGAGGATGAATTTGAGGCAACTCACTTTGTTTTGCTATTCTTAAGTGCCGAGGCTGATGGTAAATTTTACGTTCGCAGGGAGTTTGGTCTAGTTTTCAGCCCACAAAGCAAAGGTATGTATACAGTACACATGTATATCTTCAAATCCATACACTGTGTGCAAATTTTATGCCAGTAAGGCATTTTATGTATTTTTAAGTCTACAGGAAGCTTATAGGTGATGTGTCTGCAGCTTTTTTTTATATTTGAGAACCCAAATGTGCTCTTAAAGTTTCTAATAACTTAAGGAATCTGTAGAATCAGCACCACAAAATAACTTTAACTGTAGTTAAAGTTAATAGCTATTATTTTATTATTGTATGATAGCTATTATTGAAGGAATTTCATAAAAATTAGACCTTCATGATTGTATTGTGTGCGTTGTGCTGTATTTTATTAGATCAGATTAGCTCACAAGAATTAAGGCATCTCATTCTGCAGCTAAAATTTTCGTTTCCACAATGAAGATAATAATATCAGTAAGCCCCATTGCTTTATAAAATATTCTTTAAAATTACGATGGAAATGATGCATGATATAGATTCGGTCAAAGAGCTTGAGCTATTCACAACTTTTATGAACACACTGTAGCAATATTTATTTCACTATATTGAGCATCACGCTCCTTAGAAATTTATTTGAACATTATTTGTGAACTCCAATCGCACTAGAGACTGGTTCAGGTCTTGTTCACCCAAACGAGTACTAGACGCTACGTTCCTCATACACTAGTCTGTCACTTGAAGTTCTCAGAAGTAGCAGTGCTATCTTCATGCGCGGGCTGTTACGTTTACGTAAATTCTCCCCTCTGTCTTGTGTTTGTTGGTGATATATTCATGCGATTGGTGTTTAGATAAGTCAGATTTCCTCCTGTGTTTTACAATAGCGTAACATAATGTCGCCATTTTAACTTAGGAATTTTGCTATTCTCACGTGAAGTTCGTCAGTATCTTCATCAATTTGATGATGTTGCTTTACTACGTTTCTTTTAACTAGTTCTTGTCTTGACCTTTTGTGTCACCTAAAGTTGAAGGTCTCCTTTAAAATGGTTGGGCGTTAATAAGCGAACTGCTTAAAAGTTCGTACCTTAATGTTACTGTGCTATTTGTTTTCCTAATTATGTGAAATTTGTTTTTAAAGGTTTAAGGGCATTAAAAAATTCCAGTTAGCTAAACAGATTGTACAGAGCATTGGAAACGATACCGACCTATCCGCGGCACGTTCCCGACATTTAATCACCGATGTGAGTATATATGTAATAGCTTATTAGAATAACATGAATTTGTTTACCCTAAAAAAATCTGTTGAATCGTTGTACGATGTACTGATACTTGAAAATATTACTTAATATTTTTTACTTTTGTCTAAGTCTTCTGATATATGTATGTATGTATGTTCTGTTTATGAATTGCAGATTTACATAAAAAAGAGAAGAAGAATAAAGGGTTACAGTTTATATCCTTCGGTTGTAAGCTGAACAAATTTCAATAACCACCAGAAACGAGGATATTGAATTTAGAGGCTCGCTACTTTCACAGTGGTCTCAATTATTTACAATGAATATTAAACGTAAGTATTTCATATGAAAAACATGAGGTGAAGAATGAAGTGAATTTCATCGTTTTCAGGCGGTCCTAGAAGCCGCAACCTGAATAGAAAGTTTCTAGTCTGGTATTCAATGTCACTAACCTATGCATGCTGTAGTCATTTTCCAGGAAGAGGTAAAATCATAACTTTCAAGACGATGTCGCTGCAGACATCTTTTTACGCTGTTAAAAACTGGTCGATTGAATGATGATTGCTTCTGTGTATGCAATTCTATACTTTTGCCCTTGACTTTTCCACAAAATAGAAATGAATTCCCCCGGTGAGTTCATTACCTTTCAGTAAGGAAAAACAATCATGTTTATTATTTTCATCGAAATCTCTCGGGAAACTGTTTGTTCATTTCATTGTATATTTATACATACTGCACCCTGAAGTATGAATTGTGGAACAAAATGAATCTAAGCCTTGTTCTGGATGTTCTCCTGAATTCGATATCAATTATTTATTTCATTAGAAACTACGTTGGTAAAACACTCACATTTTCCCCCATCAGCTGAACTTCACGCAGCAGGCTCCTATCCTCCGTGTAACACAGGTGAAGAGTTCAGTGGCCTGCGCTGAGCTGGGTGCTACAAAATACGTTAATTTATCCACTTGTGCTAATGAGTCGGAGCGTTGCACGCAAAAACGAAATAGAATTTATCGCAGACTCTTTTGGCCGCACCCAAAATGAATCGCCGCGCCAGCGATGGTCCGACGGCACAGTTCCTCCCAATTGAGAGTCGCAAATTTTCAAGAGTTGGATAAGCGTTTAACCCTTAAAGGAAGACATTATTTTCGCAGTATGGCTACATGCAGCATTCTAAAAAAACTTGTTCCAGTCTTATGTATACGGGGCATAAGGTGGCGTTTAAATTTGTGCAAAAAATTAGCAGAAGTATTACGAAATAGGATGATTTAGTCTTCTACGGCAAAGGGTTAATTTCGCCCTGTTGGCAATTGCACTATTCCGCCCAATTGACAATCGACCAACTGTGATGGGTACAATTTTATCCAAATGCCGATCATTCAAATATCTCCGATTAGTAATAGCCTAATTTCGCCAAATTTACGATCGCCCAACTGAGTTTCGTTTTTTTCTCTTAAATGACGCTCGAAAAATTTCTTACAATTGATAATCACCCAATTTTTCCCAATTGACAATCGTTCAATATCTTTCGAATGATAATCGCCCAATTTGCTACAACTGACAACAGTCCAATTTCACCCAGCAGCCTTCGTCACACGAGTGTGTCACAATTCTGCACAGCACTCCGCGCTCCACTCGCCACAGCACACCGCGCTCCACCCGCCACAGCACACCGCGCTCCACCC
>VOMN01120410.1:0-14347 GCA_014899125.1 Orchestia grillus
ACGACAACGCGCCTCATCACTCGTTTCAGGAGGTCCGCCAGCTTTTGTCTTATATCCTCGTACTAACGGCTGTTCTCCTTAACCCTCCGTACTTATCAGACTTGGATTCCGGAAATATTAACATTGTCTCTGAGTTGAAATCCATACTACAATTACATCGTCACCAGTGTAGATATATTAAATTAGATATATTAAATGAACATGTGCTGAGACAGGTTCGAGCCACCTAAGAGAGACAGATCAGATAAAGCTCCAAACATGACAGTAACGATGAAAGCGTCGAGTTCCTTACAAAAGGAACTACTTAGATCGGGCGGAAAATGCATGATACTGAAATTTTAGTAACTGAATTTGTATGTCAAAATTCTGATCTTTATTTGAAAACACGTCGGACGATGAAAATACTCTTAGCTTCAATTTAACCCCGGAAAAGAAGGCTGCATCCACAGCCCGATTTCAACCAAATCAATATACTCGCATGGCGTTCAGCTTTGATGCACCGTCGCATTAGGAAGCTGTAATAGCTTCTATTCAGAACTGAAATGGACTTAGCACTGTTGTGTATTAAAAGGGCGACTATAATGCGAAGAAAACCGTCGCACACAAGCCGGTGCTTCGGAAGATAACCTAGCAATAAATGCAAGACTGTAAATAAGAGCATCTAGCAATATAATGAGCGTTGAAACACAGTTCTCATACTAAATGTAACCTAGAAAAATAAATCAACACATTTCTTCGCAAACGGAAATGTCATAAAAGGATAATGGCATGAAACTTGGTTGAACAAACCGAAAATTTTTTTCTGTACTTTTGATTATGACTGTAGTGGTTCTTAAACGGTGGTGCAATTGAAAAAAACTGCAGTACTTACTTAAAACCGAGCACCAATGGTGCTCTGTTGGTGACATTTTAGTGTCAATATTACAGCTAATTCGGAGTTATTGTCAGTCGGATTTGGCACGAGGATAAGAATTAACGAGTTTGTAGGTGTCTTCATTCATTATTGAAATCAGCTGGTTAGTCGTAATTGGTCAGTGGCTCGCGAACATTCTTAAGAGCCGGGATTCATACAATGCTTATTTTCCGTTGGTCATCTGTAGTGACTCGAACAGGCCGTGCTGTGCTTCTTTCGAGTCGCACAGCGTGGCGGTTAAGGAGGAACACTTAAGAGAGAAGCAAGTCCGCAAGACGCGCCAGTACAGCGAGGGTAAAACTCTGCAACACATGTGAGCATAAACTAAATTAAAGGCAGTTGATTGTGGTCACACATACTTAGCTCGTCTGTATTGGTAAGATGTCTTGTGAAAATTCATTTTATCCCGTGGAGTGAAGTGCCAAAGCCTTCTGTGCGTGTTGTAGTATTGATGAGCCATGTTTGTGAGTAGATTAATTGATTGATTGATTAATTAATTGTTTATCATTCGAGTGATTGAATATTTACTAGCTTATGTGCAATCAACGCTACAGGGCAAAACTGTGATGCTATTCTAACGAAGAGCGCCCTCTCGTTTCAATTAATTGCAAGCGAGATGTAGGATAAAATATTTCCTTTTCGTATCATTTCGAGTCACGGCTGCTCAAAGATTTAAATACGATCAAATTTTTATTATTCATGAGGAAATTTAAAGTTAATATCGGTACATAATTTCAGGTCACATGAAATGTAGACGTGAACCTCTACAATGAAGTGTGGGAAGCGCTCTCTCAAGCTAAAAATCTAAGTTCATTATGCGAGTGTCTTTTTGAATGTTCAATTAATTGAATTCGGCGAAAAATTGACTTGGAGACAATGCTAATTACGTGCCCTAAGCTACGACCGATAGCTATCCTAATATTCGTATTTCCACAAATGTTAATTTCGAATATATTTTCAGGGCCAGATTGACATCATCAACACTGGCATTAGGGTGGTCTGCGAGCTTACTAAATTTTACTAATAATTTAACTATACCAAAAATATCTTGATATAACCCTTATGAATTTACACAGTCCGAGATGTTAATAGACCTTCCTACTCGCACATGAGATTTACAAGTAGAAAATTTTTCACATTCAAATATTTACTAATAGTTCAATCCAGCCTGGGATGCTGACAAGAAGAGACGATAGAGTTAGGGTCAAAAATCGGAATACCGATCTGAGTGGTGCAAATGATGGAGACATGCTGCAGTTGGCATACAACGCGTAGCGTCATTACAAAGCGTAAAGATTCAGTCATAAAATAATAATAATAAATAATACAAATAATAATAAATAAGAGCAAATAATAAGCTCTGGTCTCGATTCATCCCGGAATTATAGGTAAATTTCCCCTAATTTGTGTAGAGAGACCCATTAGAGTCGAGTGATCGTATTCAAAGATCCTATTTTGATGTAATTGCAGCCTATGTACTCGACAATTAGAGTCACACACGGAGACGTCACAAATAAGGGAGAGTGCACATCCACCTTTCAAATCTAAAATAATTTTGAAGTCTCACTAAAATAATGAAATAGGAAGTTGTGTTTCGTATGTTGTCGTACCGGGCACGTCAAGATTCCTGTTCACAGAGTCGTGGCGGACGCGTTCGCTGCCGAGGACCGACGTTGTTGCAGTTGAAGGTTTAATGGTTTCCGCCGAGCGTTGATGACGCCCTTTTCTCTTTGAACATGTTTACTCCGACATGCCTCTCTTTTTCTTTTGCAGACAGGTTTACGCAGATATTAAGCGTGTATCATATCTATAAATATCTGAAAGCGCTAATACATATAAATAACGGACGAAGTACAAATACAATACACCATTTTCTGTTCGGCATCTTTTAAATACGTGACGAAAGGGAAATGTTGCACAATGTGTAGGTACGTTAATACTTCCATAATGGATAGGGCACAAGCCGCATAAGTTTGGTTAGAAGCTAACTGTTTGAAGCGTACTATGCATCAATTGTGATTAACGAAATTCATACAATTCAAAAGGAATACATTTAACATGCGATGTTCGTATTCAAGAGAATCAATAGACGCATGCAATAAGCTTGTCTCCCTCAGTTTGCAAGCTTCCCCCCTCTCGTCTCCACCCATAGGGCAACACTCGGCAGTGCGAGGCAGTCGCGGAGGCGCGGCCCAGCCTCAACTAAGAGGCTTTAGCACCGAAGCAGTCGCGCCTAAGCTGCCGAGCGAAGATTGTCAATCTAGTGAAGCGTTTGCGCCCGACAGCCGCGGCCACAACGGGCCAAGGCGTCAGGGCGACGCAGAAATTGTTCTCCAGTGTGCTGGCGTTGTCTTGCTACCGCTGCTTGCCTCTTCGATGATGAATGCCGGACCTGTTGTTGCCTTCTCAGTGATAAAAGCACGGCCGTTCGCTGCCCTCTGAGGTGATGAATGTCCCGCTAGAATTTGTCAGCAGGCATTCATCGACTGTACGGCGGATGTACCGAGACAGCGCGGTTGTGCTACATCTATCTTGGATTAATATACAGCAGCTGTCAACAAAATGCCTGTTCTACACATAATGGCCAACAAATAGTATTTGTACTCTGCTGAGCCTGCAAAATTATTCAAGTAAACCAAAAGCGTATCATTTTCATTTTTTTGGAACCACCGTCTACTTCATGCGAAGTAACTTAGAATAAATAATAATGAATTATTTCCTGCAATTTCCTAACTTAGGCGAAAAATATTCCTAGGTGTAATACGACCGACTGAATCTGAGAGTCTCAATGTTTGCATCAGGCAATAAACTATAGGGTTTTACCTGGCCACAGAGTGGTAGGTTTTGCCTGGCGACAAACTGGTTGGTTTTACGGGGCAAGAAACTTGTGAGATATCACCTCTAGAAGCGTAATTTAAGGCCAAATATGTGGTGAACCACTTGCTACTTAAATTTTCTAGTTAAATTTAATTGCTCTTACTTCTATCTTAATGTGCAGAAGATTTCAAAATTCGTTTGGCTACTGCTAAATAAGATCAGGAAAAAAGGATTGTGCAATTGTCTAACGATAATGAATGTTCTAGCAATATCGCTGAAAGTGACCATTTTTATTCGTAAAATCAACCATAAAGTTCGGTTTTAGAACATATTTGATAGTTTTTACGTGAAAGTTCGAAGTGGCTCGAAATCTTTCTTTTGGGTATAAACGTCACCAGTTGGGCAAAATACGTAAATTTAATAAAGACAATTTCCAGACTTTTAATGACCAGCTTTCGGAAATCATTTCCCAGGGGCGGGTGAAGGGGACGAAAAATTAATGAAGAGAGACTGTCATGCGAGACTTAAAAAGCTCCAAGACTTGTCAAAACCGTGCAAAACAAGAAACTAAAGCTGGTGTGCGCTGAGTAAAGCCAAGGCTGCTCAATGCGGAGGGTGCGGGGCGGATGCTCCCAGAGAAGTTCTAATTGAATTCGGTCGCACGTCAAAGAGGCAGGAGTAGTCCTGGGACCCCTGAGGAGTTCTCAAGGCTTCCATCACTAAAAGGCATCGCCGTGAGAATATGAAGACCTTTTTTGACGTCTGTCTCTGATCCATCGTATTCGCAGAAGGAAAAGTTAAGTGTCGTTACTGCAAACTAACCTTTCGGTAGTTACGGTGAGATAATAAGCGTTGTGTCACGAACTATGAATTTCTTCGCAATTTATTTCTATTCTTTAACTGTTACATTTTCCCTTCGTTAGTGGCACTCCCTTGAAAATTAGGCCTATCAAAAGAACAGATTGCATGAAAGCTCGTATAATGCTCTAGCAATTGCTTTATTATAAGATTCATCAGGCAAGAAGAGCTGGAATGCGCGATTACGCCCCTCGTGCCAGGGACGATTAGTGAGGCAATGAGGCGGGTGCCTCACTGAGCTCCCAGCCCTCCGATGCTGGGGGAGGCTATCGCGCTGCTATTGGCATGCTGGCAGGCTATCGCGCTGCTATTGGCATGCTGGCAGGCTATCTTTCGAGCACCAAGAGTTACATTGTACTGAAATGCATCACTGCACACGTGATTCACACTTATTTTCTCGGACCGCATTCGCGATTCCATTCATTCATGAAGGGGGCTAAAATTTACCGTTGCGCTTTCAGTCATCAGTAAAAAGCGATAATATTTCTCTAAAAAGTATATGATTTTAACTCAAATCTAATAGATTATATCAATGCTCGTATACATTTTCCTACATTACACTTTCGTTTAAAATTACATTTGTCCCGTTCACAATGCGCAAGGATTCAACATTATATTCACATTGAAGAACGGATCCAAGAATCTGTTCATCTCGAACTTGATAAATGCACGAGCACAACATTTGTTTACTCAAGTGAGGATTAAGTTCCACATCCATCCTTTTTACTCGAGTAATTCCAGCCTAGTCCCAACGCTCAAAATTTTACACAATTCCTTCAGGTAATCTTGCTCTCACTCCCTGCAGCCTCTTGCTCCAGGTGGGACGTGGCTAGTGCAGTATATGTATCTGGTGCGGCGTGGCTGGTGCAGTGTATCTGGTGTAGCGTGGCTAGTGCAGTATATACTGCCCCAGATATACTGCAGATACACTGAAAGGGTAGAGTCCTCGACGTCCTCACTCGATAGCCGACTTCACGGACTGAACAATGTTGTGAGGTTGATCATGGCACTTTCTCAATTTCACCCCACCGCAAATAATCACGAAGATTCAAATCTGATGAACTAGCTGGCCGAACATCTTTAGGTACAAAGAGTGATCATTTTTCGTTGAGGTGAAGGACTTAGACAGTGTTGGCCACATGAACGGGCTCTGAGACTTCAACGAACATAACATGCTTTGGATCGTAGGACTTCCTAATCCAGGGTAACCTGACTGTTGCCAGAATCATTGTATACTCAGCACTGTTTATTTTGAGTTCAGCCTCGATAAAATCAGGGGACAATATTTTACCTTAGTTTGCAGCACCTGTAAACACCGTGGCAGAAGCCAGATTTTTACTCTCCGTGACAAGAGGAACTTCTGCTGGGTCCAAAGCAATTGTCCTCAAGTTTCTGCGATTCGCCGCCTCATCAGTTACGTATTTCTCCTTATCCCCAAAGAAGCGATCAACTCTCCAACGTATCTTCAAATGGTTCAATAACATTGAAATTCTTTTCTTCCTATTGGCCTGCGAAGTTGCAGTTAGAATACATCAACGTCCTTTTCAGTAGCACTTCATCTTGAGGACAAGTCTAACAGATACTTTAGTCCCAGGTACTACCTGGAAAATATGGAAATCAATACAATAAATTGTCCCAATATATTGCTCGTTCTCAGTAATTTGTATCGGACTGAAAATGAAGTGTTAATTAGAGGCAAATTATTATCTCATTAATCTCTTCGTGGCACAGCCTAAGTTGTTCGAAATTGGTTGAAGTGCTGCAAGATGAGACACCTGTGTATAATCTCGATGACGGCAGAAAAAAGACCGTTCGTTCCTAAACATAGAACAAAAATAATATCACCAAATATTATAAGAGACATCGAGAAAGCTCATAACATCAAGACCACCGCACACGTACTGTATGATGCTCTGATATGCTCTGATATTAGATATGATGCTCTGACGAAGGCCGTTTAGAATTAGCCGCTATTTAACGGTCGCGGATCATCAAAATCAATCTTTCATTCGGATGAGCCAGAAACGCACGTAACCGCTGCTGGGCAGACAACATCATTTGCATATCAGCGCGCACTCAAGCCCTCCAACTTCAGCTCGGGTCATAAATCAATGAGCACAATTAATCAAGTCCTAACGATGTAAATGGTACGAGATTCTAGCGGACGTCGGTGATTTGGTTTGCAAAACAAATTGAGATCCAGAAGTGCGTTGCGTCAGTGAAACCGAGGAAACAATTGACGTAATCCATGAACAAACGGATATTGTTCATGAGAAGAAGGAATTTTTACACTTCTCCTTGTTAAGATACTTAACCTTTATTTATGGAAACAGCTAAAAATCTTCACCCAATGAAGTTTACTGACGGTTTATACGGAATTTAATGTTCAAACAAACATGCCATACATCAACATACCTTGACAGCTTCCTGCTCGGATTATTGGTCACTCTACAGTTTATTTTCTATCGTCCACTAGGTTGTTTTTTGTCATTTATATATTTATACAAATTCTACTGAAAGTGTGATACGTTTATTTGTTTGTTAACTGTTTGTTTGCGTTTTTTCTTGCCGGTTAACATGAATCATTCATGCCGACAGGATAAACTCGTGCATACAAGCGGTTTTTAAAATCATGCGTTTACCAAAGTTCATTAAAATGAGAAATGAACATGAGTCACTTAAATACGGTTCATTTAATTTTTCTTCCCACCAGTTAATATAACTTGTCAACACTGTCCCGAGCAGCCTAAATAGTGTAGTTTTGAAGTTTGTTACTTTTCAAACTACAATTGACAAATTGATGCTCGGCACCGCAAAAGTAAATCAGCACCGGAAAGTTAGACCAGCTAAAAACTTTGATGCCGAGTTCCGACCTAAGTTCAACCCAGACCACGAGCCCGTAATATCGGTCCCCCGAGTGCGGGTCACGCTTGAAAAAACTGCTGAGTTCTCACTCGTTAGCTGCGACTCTTTTTGGTGGGACGCAACTCTGACGAA
The DNA here is from genome assembly GCA_014899125.1 of Orchestia grillus. Lineage (NCBI taxonomy): Eukaryota > Metazoa > Arthropoda > Malacostraca > Amphipoda > Talitridae > Orchestia > Orchestia grillus. Next base: position 7,586 of record VOMN01120410.1, read on the forward strand.
GAGCAAATTTGGTTGTCTCATCCAAAATTCTCGGGGGGCCAATTTGTATATTTTTACCAAAAATTTTTAAAATGTTTCTGGTGTCTTGCAATATTCAGAACTATGGATATGATGAAGAACTTCACTTTTTCTCCCGCCCATTTTTGCAACACGACGCTTCAGACCAAATGACGCGTACATATTCCTGGCACGCTCGCGACAACAGTCATCATCTGTCAAAAAATTCAGATGAGGACACCAAGAACCAAGGCAGGATTGGAATTTCTTTTTGATTACCTTGAAGGTGTTTAGTTTCTCGGGTAAAGATTCTGGCAAGCGATGTGTAGGTTGAAGACCGATTTTAATGAAAACTAGGCTATCGGTAGCCTGTTGGGTTATTTTTTAATTCTAAAAACTTATAATTTACATACAGCATGTACGGTATCTATTGGTGTTAGAATGTGTGATCATTGCAATCTGTTGAAATTATAATGTCATTTCATTAAAATCGATTGGTATTTTGAAGAAGGTTCCCGGCACGAGCGCCTTCCAACATTCAAGGCTCCTAACGCAGAAGCCTCGTTCTCACAGCACCTCGTATCAGCGAAATTCTTGACCCTAACCTACTATTATTTTATATCAAGGGAAGTGAACAATTTTTTTATTTTATTTTTAATATCAAAGAAATTCGATCAAGAGAGTGGAATTGAGAATCCGGTTTGGTGCTTGTGAGGCAGCTTCCTCTCCTTTATTTCTGAAAGTGCACCCATGCCTGCATCATTCCGATTTAAATACACAAGAGCTGGCGTGCACGGTTACGTGAAGCCGGCAGTCGACGTCTTGAGAGTTTTATTAGTATATTGATAAAATCCAATGAATTGTTTTCATTTTCAAAGTCTGTAATGAACACTTCTTCAATTTTTACTACTGTAGCTGAAATGTCTAATATAAGTATACAAGGGGAGGAGGGGGCGTTAGTAATTTAAGTGCCCTTTCTAAAGAATGGAGATTTTTAAATTACTTAATTAAATACTTTTGGTAGGTAGATAGAGTCGATTTAAAATAGATAAAACCTCATGGGAATGGGAACGAAAATTCATTTAAAAAGTTACCAGAATAGAGCCAGAAACTTCAGGTGATGTAATCAGCAGACCAATCCACAGAACTTCCTATTTTTTGACATATAAATATGGGGTTATCTAAAAGATAATGTATTCCATAAATGAATCTTTATTAAAATATAAAAGGTATCGTATTCTAAAATTGAATCTTCCTTAAACTTTGGAATCTCTTCGTTCACTTTCGATTCATATAGCTTTTGCACCAATTGTAGTTCTCTTATCATAATTTTATCATAAAGGCCCGTTCCACACAGCCCACCCAGCACAAATTGCTTGGACAGCCCACCCAGCACATATTGATCGTGTCACAAATTAGAGGGTTGAATAATGAAACGTTTGGTAAATGTCGCCTTGATTTATTCGGAAAAACTCTGTTAATTAGGCTACCTGGCTCGAGTTTAAAAAAATGTATTTCGTTACAGAAAGTAAGCCTCTGATTGTGATCAAAATCTGATCTCTTCTTGGGGCTAAGGTATCCATGCAGACAATTTGAAGGGCTCTGAAAATTTGTTTTCTTCAAAATAGTGAGGTAAATCCTGCAATTCCTGTTTTCTTTACATTTAACCTTATGTAAATAAAAATCAGCAATCTAGCAGCTGCATTGGAGCTCCTTACCTACTCAAACCGTATATATATTCATTAATAGTAGTTTTATTTATTTATATGTATTTGTTTACAAATATTTGTACTTTATTGTATCAAATATGGCAGAAATATTATGTCTTGGTCCATCTGAAAAATCAAAGCACGAAAACGCTCAGGTGACGAAATGGAGTACAGGATGAGGTGTAATCATGATTATTATGAACTCGATAGAGAACAGGATAAGACTGAATTGCAATAACTTTGCACTCAAAGGAGTACAGAATAGGTCATAACTAAGGAGATGTAACCTCAGCCGTTAACTGACTTTCGCACCAACGCGTGATCGAAAAACCCCGCCACCGCTACGTCGACCAGAATATTTTTTATCCCTTATCAAAAATATCCCTTAAGGGTTCAGATTCCAAAGCGCAATAAAAACAATAAAAGCCTCCTCACGATTGTTAGGACTGAAATTTCTTTTTGATCGCCCTGAAGGAATTTATTTTCTCCGGTAACGATTCTGGCAACGGTGTGTCTCAATTTGTTGGTGTCCTCACGCGACGCTGACGCGGCGGTGTTACTCAGGTCAGCCGCAAGGCAGCCGACGGCTGGTCCAAGACTTCCAAACCAGCTCCATGACCACCAGTTTCTCTGGCAGAGAAAACACCATTGTAAGCTGAACGGCTGAAAAGGACACCGTTAAATTTCATTAAAGAACTAGATGCCTCAGGAGTGGAAACGGGCGTTTTCATATCACTTTTATGGTTCGTTACACTCGTCGCTAGGCCTTACTTGAATCAAATATTAAACTCTACCTTTAGCGTCAACTAAGATGGATGCGATCTAATGCTGTGCATATTAGAGTTTAACTTACGAATTTTTTCAGAACAGCTGCAGTACGGGCACATTTTTCAGACGAAAATTAATCTAGAGGGATGAATTCGGACAACTCCATCCACGGTGAGGACCTCCATCATGGTGGTGAGTGACACGTGGCGTGGGCCTCAGTCGACGTCATTCAAAGTTGCCTAATCCTTCATTTTGATATCACTGAAACCCGTTTTACATACATCTCACAGTACTCACAATAACCGCACACCACAGTTCCTCACTTCCCTTGCCCCATTACAATTACCTCATTTCCCACGTCCACCTCACCCACACAGCTCACACCACAGCGACGTCTGCGAAAGGCTCCTCATCTCATGATGAAGAGGACGAACGCATTCCAAGAGTGGTGGCAGGGCTCACAGCCACAGACGTTAGTCAAAATTGCCACGAACTTCAGACGGGAAGCTGATGGGCTCCTGTGACAGGCGCCGCGGATTACCAGGCAGCAGAATGGACAGCAGCTGGTATTACAGTCACAGCAGCCCAAAACACGGCGAAATTGCTTTGAATTTGGGATGTGGGAGCAGAAAATGAGGGACCACGGCCTGACAAGCAGAGCTGTGTTGCGTCACAACAGCCTTGGAGAGACGAGTGTTGGGGGATTTCGGGCTCAAGTTTGAGAAGTATCGAAATGTACTTACATCACACATCACGTTACATAACATAGCAACACTGCAAAAGTAATTCGTTGTTTGGAATGGGCAGTGTAAGAACCGATGACCGGTTGGAAGGCTTCTTTCAAGACTGCGCGACGTCGATTCCATTGATAATTGTTTTAATATCCTGGTTTAAATTGAAAGAAAATATAAATTACTCTTATACTGCACCGACTATGCTGAAGGTTGAGCTTAAAATTACGAAACAATTAAAATCAGAATGCATACGATATATTACTGGTAACAGCAAACTAAACTATAAAAGCATCAATTTTGCATCGAAACAATCAACAATGCATAAAAATTTACACTACAAATGGCGATGATCAAATTCAGCATGGCACTGGATTTTCAAATGATATACGGCAGGTATTTCAATTTTCCACCATAATGTGCTTTCAGCGCACGTGGGCTGCAGGACATCCCTCAGTGTAGAATGTACGATTAAAACAGAGCGTCGAAACAGAATAGTATGGTATATCGTGTAAAATAACGTTCGTGAAAATTGCTCCTCAAACACTACGATTTCATTGCTAATTACTTGCACGTAATAAAATTATCAAAATCATCAAAGGTAGTATTATAATATACCCGTATTCCTTCATGTAGTTTCATAATATAACCGTATTCGTAATTAACTGAATGAGTAATAGAGTATTACGAAAAAATTTTGTGTGCGTTCATCTTGCACGGAATCAATACGTGGAACACCAGGGGCGTGTGTCCACCAGCACATGCGGCATAAACAACGCAGCTGTTAACGGAGTCATCCCGTGGGGTGTTGCGTGTGGTTCTCAGCAAATTCCTTAAAAACAAAAAAGAGAAAAAAAATCGTTCATTCCAAAATCAGTCACATACAATGGATGGTACAATCGGGTTTTCAGACAGTAAGGCTAGAGCCTTAAAATGAAGTGCGGAAGTCGCATTGAAGTCCAACTCCGGCGGGGTGACCATGAACCGCTGCGATGGCAAGCATCTCTAGACGAAATTCGGGGTTGAATTACCGGGGAATTTTGCTCATAGTGGCATGATTTCTGAAAAATTACTGAAATTCATATTCACACAACGCCAAATTGGACAACAAAGAGTTCACTATATCCTAGTGTTGAATCATTGCCGGATTTGCACCTTAGTGTTGAATCTTGCCGAATTTGCATCGTAGTGTTGAATCATTGCCGGATTTACGTCCTAGTGTTGAATCATTGCCAGATTTACGTCTTAGTGTTGAATCATTGCCGGATTTACGTCTTAGTGTTCAATCATAGCCGGATTTACGTCCCAGTGTTGAATCAATGCCGGATTACCAGATTACCATCCTAGTGTTGAATTATTGCCGGATTCACATTTTAGTGTTGAATCATTACCGGATTTACGTCCTAGTATTGCATTGCTGCCGGATTTACGCTTGATCGCCTAGACTTTTGCTGAGCATGCGCTAGCCGGCAAACTTTGACGTCCATTCGACGACACACTCTGGGACTGCCTCTGTTGTAATATTGACTGTGAGTTCTGCTCAAATTTCTCAAGTATTTTCACAAGAGTGGAGAGAGTGGTCGCTGGAAATAAAACATTCTCAACGACAAACCCAGAATGTTTTATGTTAAGTGCTTTATTTTTTGAAGTCGTGCCTTCCTCACGTCATAGTAGGTCGCTTGCTAGACTGTGCAGGCGAACGAAAGAGTAGGCCTACGGTTTTGCAGTGCAGTTTGAGTATAAACAGGCGGTGCCGTGTTGTAGCGGGTGGCCAGATTAGAAGCAGTAATATTGTATTCGGTCTCACTGTGAATATGCGGTACTGAACTTTACTGTACATCTAGCGTGCTATGAGAAGGCCCCAGCCTGACTTCAGATACTTGTGGCAACCTCCTTCCCGACCCTGCAGCCATCAGGACTTCAGTCGTACTGTGCAGCCGCAGTGTCAACATCAGGACTTCAGTCGGACTGTGCAGCCGCAGTGTCAAGATCAGGACTTCAGTCGGACTGTGCAGCCGCAGTGTCAACATCGGGACTGTGACCAGAAAGTCTCAATGCTTACTACGCATCCAAGCGTTTGGTGTGACGTCGTTCAATACGCCTCCAGTGGTGTGAGTTCATATCAAACATGTATATTCTAAGATGTGTGCAGTGTACGCGTAGGAAGTCAGTGTACAGCCACTGTACACGGGGTGCCTGAGTGCAGTGTAAGCGCAGGAAGTCAGTGTGCAGCCACTGCACACGAGGTTCCTATGTGCAGTGTTGCAGCAATGCAGTGCCCTGCCACGTACTGTAAATTCAGGTCTCCGTCGGCCGGCTTTTCCCGCATTAATATTCCTCTCAAGTTCCTTGAACAAACTTTTTTTAATTGGTAGCTCATTACAGCGTTGGGAGCCGTTTGGGCGGGGGCACCTTATTCATATGCTTGTATTTATCGTCCAACTTTGGGTGCCTGGCCAAATTGACGTATTAGCTCAGACTCCAATAACTGCTGGTGAAGCTTTCAACCCTCAATTCGGCTGAATCTTTGCTCGCCTCACATGCATGTCTGGGCCATTGACTTACGTTTGGGTTTAACGGTGTGTTGAAGTTTATTAGGTCTCCAACTAAAGTTCCGAACTTGATCTATAAAAGCGAAGGGGAATTTTTCCACGGGAAACTTGGTTCTTCAATTCATCTTGCGAAGAATTTTCTTGCGCACCATGCATTGTGTGCACTCGCTTGGTCAACAATGCAATGCTGGTCTAAATTTTCATTTTTTTTTGGCTGAAGTTCGGAAACCTATTTGGAAACCTAATATTCAACGCCCACATCATTCATCATTATCTACTACTACAATGGTACTTTGCCGCTGCCTTTTTCAGACAGAATACAGTATTCGAGCAAAAAATGTACAATGAAAAATAAATATCGAATTCAATATCTGTAATCAAAATTTATGTTAAATTTTTTGTCCAAATAGTCGGCAATTGGTTTGTTGGGATGATGTTCACAATAAAAATAAAATATCAATGTGATAGATTCACCAACGGAATTTTCTTTATTAATCTTAGTTTCTCCTGAGACAAAAAAGTTCATTCAGAGCAATTTCCACCAATTTTGAGGCACACGATTTCACTCTACAATTTCAGGCGCAAAATGTCCCACTCCAATTTCAGGCACACGAGTTTTCTTATCAATTTCAGGAACACGAACTTGCTTTCCAATTTCAGGTACACGATCTTACTTTTCAATTTCAAACACACGATATCACTCTCCACTTTCAGGTACAGGATTTCACTCTCCAATATCCGCACACCACAATAATCAGTGACTCTTTTATTGAACTTGGCAGCGGGATCTTACGGCCGACCAGCAGCTGCGTGGCGCGGGTGCAGGCTGTGGGTGAAGGGCAATTTGCGGCAGGTTTCAATTGCACGAGTGTACTTCTGGCCAGGGTCACGCACGTGAAACTGCAGACGACGAAACTCGACGACTATGTACAAAATAATTATTTGCTTCGTACCGGTAATTCAATTCAATTCAATTCAATAGTTCATAATGACAATTTCATCACT
>VOMN01120414.1:0-34389 GCA_014899125.1 Orchestia grillus
TGAAGAATGAGGTGGACTCAACAATATCATTGATGAATACCAGGAATAAAAGAGGTCCTAAAAACAGACCCTTGGAGAATTCCATGACTTATACTCATGAGGTTTGATTGAGCATCAATGATTACAACATATGTTTATGATTAGCTATCTAAACCAATTAAGAGCAAGCCCTCCGTAGCCAAAACGATAATGCCAATATGCAGCTTGACAGACAAGATGGTTCCTTCCTCCCTTGAGGTACATTCGCATAAAAACTCAAAAAATAACTTATCGACTCTGGTTTAATTCGAGGGTTGATTTCAGTTGAATGCTTGATGATTTCTTTTTTGTACTTACAGTGAGCAACGCATGTCAGCTGAACCGCGGCGGGTGCCCATCAGACATGTTGTGTCTGCCCAACACATCTGGAGGCAGGACCTGTGCTTGTCCCTCTAACCCACCCTCCTCTGGGGAGCACTACCAGGGCTGCACTGACATCGTGCACTAGACAGATCACAGAGCGAAACACCGAGTAAATTAGATACAACAAGGGGACGTGTGGATTTAAAAACTGTCCTGCATGTTTCTTACAACCGAAATGACTTTTCGTGGTATTAGCGCTTAAGGAAGGGTTTGTAACTTACGAAATAATTCAGAATGAGATGGAATGTCCATAATGTAAGAGAAATTCGGCATTTAAAACCGTTTTGGCCAAAAATCCATTGGTGTTGAGTATCAACGTGTGTAAGAATTGTTGTAATTCATATTTAAGACTGGCATTTTTAGCTCAAGCAGGCCAATCATAGCTCGTGAACTTGAAGAGTGGGAGGCTCCGAGTGTATTTTATGGTTGCGAGACACTGAACCTCCTCGTGGCAATTTGGCACCAAAAAATAAAACCTTAGAGGACATTCAGAGCACTTGGAATAATTTTGTCCAGACTTGGCTAACTCGTTAAAAAGTTTTGAGAAGCTTTTTACGCATACGTACGAGCTTCGATCACAAAACACTCGCTGTTTTATCACTGCGTGCTATGAGGACAAGATCAGGATGAGCTGGACAGCTCTGCGTGCCATTTGCTCGAAGCCATAAAATAACTATCAAGTTTAGATCTATGTCATTTTAATAGGATTTCGAAAATCATTCGTATTCTTTCGGGCCATGTGAACTTGGTAAAAGCTGTATCTAATCCGTCTGTCAGAATTTTAAGAAAGTAATTTATAATATTAATTGTATACACCGAGTCGAGTTTTGTGTACCCTAGCAGTGTGTAAGTTTAGTCCTAAAGTTTATTTAACATCTAATCTGAATACCCCACGCAGCACTTCCGGATTTTACTTTCGAGCTGAAGATTGATTCTCGCAAACCAAAGATGTCGAGGTGCTTCATTTGAATTTTAGCACTCGTGGATAGAAATATGAGTTTACTACTCTTTCCTGTCGCAAGGTACTTTATACTTTTCATGATTACTTATTGTCAAAAGTGATTTTAAAAGTCTACTTTGTGTCATTTTATTCTCATTTTTGAAAACCTCAGCAATATTTTAGAGTCATCAATTAAAAAAATTTGCATTTAGTTGCTGTCCACACTAAAATAACACAGCTAAAAATATACTTCGCCGAATCGTAAGTACATTTGAGGTATTTGAAAAGAATTATTTTGTTCAGAAAAATGAAAAGAATTCATTTTTAGGTAAATTTCAACATTCGAGCTTGTGTAAATTTTTAACTGTCCTTCGCACTGCGCTCGATACTCGTCTTTTCCTTTGTTTGGAAATTCGTCTTTATTTTTCGTCCGATCCTGTAGCGGTGTTCAATAAACGCGTACTCGCAATAACAGTTTCATTTTCACCCAAGTAAAATGGTATTGCTTAGGCTATCTATGATGATCGGACGCTAAATTTAGATTAGCAGTTCTAATACAGACGCAGCTCACGTAGCTCGTTCTAGTTCATTTAAAGAGAGAGAGAGAGAGAGAGAGAGAGATTAATACTTCTCAGTAGACCATCGTGTATTTTACGCATCCTTGTCTACGCCTGACTTCTGTATCCAATTAAAATGTAATGAACTCGAGACTTTCCCCTTCCAAGTAGACAAGGATGGTCGTGGTGTCGACCAACGCCTAAATCTACACAAATTTCTCTTCGAGACAATCCAGCAGCGACAGGTGAAGCTCAGCAATCGGGTCTTGCCTCTCGGACAGCCCCGACACCTTTTAATTTAACCTTTACGAATAGGCGTCATGGCGCGCGAAAACTGGTATGGGGAGGCGGTCCCTGTGAGAGCTGTAATTTACTGATGCTTCCCTGTTGAGCATCAGGTGCCAACTGATGCTTCTGCAAGATTCCAGCTCGGAGATCAGCTCCTTCGATAAAAACGAGCCTCTCGTACAGTAGTCTGACGAGCTGTAAAAGGCGGAAAGTTTCGCGTCGGCACCTTTGGAGCGCTCGTCATGGCCGACAGATAGCACGTCGGCACCACTTGTCCCGCTGATCATAACAGAATCTGAATGAGAGCTTTTTGAAACGATGAAGGCTGCCCAAACTGGCCCGACGCCTGGCATGGTCATAATTGATCTTAATTGATGCGAGATGAAGGGTCTGCCTCTGATATAACGTCTCTAGAACGTGCTATCATGGCGCCCTCGATAAGAGCGTCCTTTGCCGAAATGGTGATGACAAATCGGCTGAATGGCGTCTGGTAGCCAAGGTTTTACGGCCGACTCACGACTGTCCAGTCGCTTTCGAGTGCTCTTATCATTAAAAAACAACAAATTTGTTTTGATTATTATTAGTATATGCTACGAATAAAACTTCTCGTTAACTGGGGACTAATTCTGTACCACAGATTGAAGGCTTCAATAGAAAACGGCTCACGACAGCCTGCTATGATGACGTGTGTGGTTAAAATATTTATTTAATCGACAGGGAGAATGATTCGTGCGAAATACATTGGTATAATTATTTCAATAGAGTGCTGTCGCGCTGAATTTATAACAAATAATTCATATTATTTTCATTGCTACAATTGATATTGCTGTGGTAAAGCGACAAATATTTGAGTAGCTGATGCGAAACTAACAAAAACTGGCATGATTAAGAGGATGTTTAACTTTTCCCTAATAATAATGTGCTTAAAGTACGAACTTTGGTTGCTGACTAATCGGTAAATGTTGATTAGAGACAAAAAATAACTTCTGATAATGTTGGGATAAATTCCTTTGTCCTCTGCGTTGAATGGCTGCAAGAAGAAAATGGCAACCTTTTATTCGGTAAGCCCTTTAATTTGCATGTGTAGCTCCTTCTCATAAAATGCTAGTGAGAAAGAGAGTTTTTGAACGTGTTAGAAGTCAAAATCGCCTATAAATTTTAGGAAGATCTACCAAAACGGCCACTATCCTGCGCAGAGGAAATACCTTTCGGCAAACTATTTTTTACTGATAAGTCAAACTTTTAGCCGAAGCGCAGAAATTGATCGAAATAAGAATCATGCGAAATGAGCTTACCACGAATCTGGACAAATGATTTCAAGATATGGGACGGTTACTCTACAACACGATGGCGCAGGGTGCTTCAGAAAATACCGCAACTCCAGACGAGACCACGCTTTTATGTTTTGCTGGTTGGAATCATGAATTTATCGCGTTAGCTACCATGCTTCACTTGGATTATTGGTTGTAGCGCATTTTTTGAGAATACTTGCATGCGATGGGGCATGGTGCAGTTTATGCCTGAGCAAAGCGTTCTAATCGCTAATACATTTTGTTCAAATGCGGTGTCCTGAATGGAGAGAAGTAACCTTGATTTAAAAGAAAATCGCTCGTCAAGAAAAATTCAACGACTGAGTTCATGGATTACTCTTTATTTTAGGGTTAGAAATAAAAGAAAACCGACGCCGCTTCATTGTGGAACAAGGAGTTTGGATCCAATTCATGTCATGTTCAGTTTAATCACTTTCGTAAAGCTCCTGATTCTAATTCCTCGAAATCGGTAGAGATAAATATAATCAGATACACCAGCGAAGTAATAGCTAGAAAGGTGATTGAGAATGGAATTTTAAAAATATTTCATTTGAACGATTCAAGTTTAAAAGTTAATTATTATCAAAATCTGTAAGTTAAGAAACTAATTATTATAATTTATTGACAACTGAGAACTAAAAGTTTTGAGAGTTAGAAGAAACCAACTAATATGCACAATAGTTTGTGATCTTCTATTTTCAGAGGGTGCAGTTTCTCGTCAGGCTATTTGTGCAGCCACAGGCGGCGGATAAGGGTATGGGTGGCTATTTGGTCCAGAGCAGAATGAGTATTCAAGGGAACTTTCCGCTGCAGCTGCAAAGAATTATTTTGACTGAAGAGATGCTGAATTAGCTCCCATTTATGTTAATTACTTGCATAACTAAAGTTACGTTAGAATGAACTGCCCACGACATCAAACCATATTAAGTTAGATAATATTGAGTGCGTAGCATGAATAGCTTAAAATATTCATTGTTAGTATTTAAACTTTATTCGCGGTGCATCTGTAGAATTGATGGGATGACAGAGTAAGTTAAATATTCGCATGAAATACCGTAGGCTTACGAGAGGGGTGTCACGATTGTCACACATACGTATGTACAAACATATTTTTGTCATTTTGTGATATGACTTAGAAAAAGTATATCATAACACAAATGCAGCAAAAATTTGTGAATCTGTATTTATAACGAGCGCATGACACACAAAAGCATGCGTCGAAAATGTAATTCAGCATTGTTAATTCAGTGAACGCGAAAAACTGAAGTTCGAGAGCACATTTCTTAACTGACCAACCCATATTATGAACTAATAAATGATGAATCGTACACACCTCCTCGTTTCATTGAGCTCGCAGCGAGAAAAATTGTTGATACTAATTATATGGAGTGAAGAGGTAAATTAGATAGCCCGTAGAGCGTGAAAAAATATTATCTTTGACGATGAACAACTCACAGTTAACTTAAATTGTACTTTGAGTTTTTAGAGGCATTTGACGGACGAAAATAGTTTGGTGGTGAAGCGCTCGCGTGAACTGACTCTACGCGACAGTTGTCGTGGCTTGGTATCCACTGAATGTGCAATTTCCAGTGATATCCAATGACTGCTCAATTTCCAGTGATATCCAATGACTGCTCAATTTCCGTCTCCATTGCGCGCATGTAATTTTTGGTCGAGCAAGGCACGCATTTAGCCTGGCGTGTCTCCGAGGACATGACGGCCTGTCACTCTAATCATAACAGATCGATCTCTGATCGATGTAATTCGATCAATTCTACCAGTACGGAGGAAGTCGAATGTAAGACCGCACCCGATCTGGTAGCCTTAAAATACAGAGACGTACAAAAAAGCGCAAGTACATCGATGCGTTCTCAAATATCTGCAACAACTGATCATACCATTCTGCCCAAATTATGATACTCGTGTAATGACAGTCATGAGCAAAGAGGGAATGGCAAATTACCATTGATGATCAGGGTTGAATGCGATCGGGTTAGATAATGTCCTTCTTCGCACCGACGCCGTGGCAGTTGCTAAACGTCTTTTGATGGATGAATTCTGCGACCGCATCTAGCTCTCGTACGCACTTATTTATTTATTCGTGTTTACGGCGAGCTTGCGACGTGCAGGCAGCGCTCGAGTCTGTTTAAGTTGCCAGTTATCGAGCAAATGACGCGCATTTTATTGCTCTCAAACTGCACCTCAGTCTGGTCTTCAAGTATTTTAGTTTTATTCTGCTGCAATTTTTATTTGAACTCTGCTCCTGCCTAATCTTTGAATAACATTGTTTTGTTTTCAGAAATTCTAATTTTAAGTTTTAAATCCGTAATATTTCTATTAAAGTAAACAGGGTTACTTTTGATACACCATCTCTCCTGTCAAATGAGGCACATCGATTCTTCACTTTCAAGTATCATTAAATGTTCCGAGTGCCATTCTTCCACAGCTCTTCATATTCTCGTTACGAAACTTGAATGTAAATGCAATTCAACTTGAGTAACAGTCCAAGAGGCAGCCGAACAGAACGCGGTGAAAGTTGTGTAATGATGAATATATAAGTACAAATTTTCAAAATAAATCCGCCTGAGAAACTTAATCTCGGATTTTTGTGAAGGTAAAATCATGTTGTAACATTATACGGTGAATTACGTGATTCAGTACTTGAATATTTTTTTCAATAAACTGACAAATTCATGTTTGTCACAGTCTTCGATGCATGCTGCTTTTACTCTGAGAAATGCTGAATCTGTGTCTTACGACCATAAATATTTTTGTAAAAATCGTTTAGAAATGAGTAAAAATTTCAACGTATAGTTATCTAAAGACCAAATATTTTAGTTAACTCAGTTTCCACTTGAATACAAAATGAGTCTCACAAGCAAGAATTTCTTCCATTTGACAACCACCATTTTTTAACAAAGCCAACAAAGGTTTATAATGCTAACCTTATTCCTTCCTACACACGATCTACAATTAGCAATGCCGCCTCTGCAAAATGACCATAAGTCTCCATCAGGTAAAATGGCTGCTTCGGAATTCATACTGATTTGATTTATTTAGATTGCACTCCATAAATTATTCCAGTTAATTGTCCGGCGTCTGCTAATCAGGTGCAATATCGTCGCTTATGAATAATTCAGAGGGCGTCCGAGCAAGTGATACGAGCAAGCAGAGAGTGGGGAGAAAACTGAAGTGACTGAGTCAAACTGAACATGTCAAACGAAAATACGTCGCTTTGAAAATCAGTAACGACTAATGTGCAGTCTTCTGCGAGCCTTTGTCACTTTTTCTGCTGTCACTAACACTTCCCGGCTCATTTTGTACTGAATTCACTTTTGCAATGTATGTAACTAGTGGTATTGATGCTTACCTGCGACGAAGAGCACTCTGATTGAACTTTGGCGTCATACTTCATCAAAGAGAACGACACCGGCGAATAAATAATATATCTGGCGTTGACTTTAAATATGAAGTTCATATTTTGATTTCGACGTTCTTGCTTCACTGCTGAGCTGCAGGTAGCTCAGATTCTTTGCCTCACTGCAGAGTGGACGAAGAGGAGGTCCTAGAACAGATACTGGAATCTTTTCTCGTTGGTTTGAACTTGACAATTTATAGGAAGCGTATTCGTCAAGCAGGACATTGAGGCAAGAACATCGCTTTCTTGCAGTGAGAAATGGTTCCGTGGGCTCTGATATAATCAAGTTCCAATAATAGACGTAGCATAAAATAGCCACAAATTATAATGAAAATACTACAAGGTAGAACCCTGCGGAGCACTTCATGTTCGTTATGAACTGTAGCATTTTTTCAGGTATCTTAAAAATTGTTCTTTTAGGTGTTAACTATGACGCTATTCGAAGCGTGATAGATGAGTTCGGCTGCGTGCACCACTTCAGCACAACATTAATTTATTTACACTGCACGAGCTTTAACTCAACCTGAGGAGCGACTTTAATTTCGAGTAATTGAACGTTTCATCTCCATGCGTTAAGAGCCGTGGCTGCTCCGTCACTGCCGCGCCCTAATTTGTCGGTATATTGAAAAAAACTGTTCATTACCCTAATTGTTTTATGACACGTTTATTTCTATGAATAACCTGAAAAGGATATTTATTATAAGCTAACTTTTAATTATACGTCCGCATTGTTCGAACTTAATTTTGAATGCGTCTTTTAAATCTACAATTTGCACAACGTATGTATGTTCAAATCAATGAATAACTTTAGCTAAAATTAATGACCGATGCCTGGAATGAGCAGCGAGATTTTTGAGGTTCATTTTGTTGTCTGCTCCGCTACGTCAGTGCTACCGTACGTGCACGTTCGTGAGAAGACGCGTACGTCGACGTGAGATGTACCGGGGATATATAATCGTAGTGTCAAAGATAACAAAGATTAAAGACAGTATCACGTCATCAAACGCCAGTGCAAAGTGCACTTCATGCATCTGTCAAGGTTCTCTTAATTTGATAGAGCTGGCGGTGTTATCGATATTTCCTATTTTTGGCTCATCGACATCCTGTGACGCTCCGCACCAGAGCATCCGTAAAAGGGAAGTATGACGACCGCAAAATTGATGCATGAAAACCTTATTGGAGTACTTCAATTTTTCCAGGGTGAAGCCAGTTGTCATTTTGGTTTTCATTTCAACTAAAAAATTCAATTCTCTTAATGTACTGTATGCATTTGGAGATGCGATGTAAGTCTCTCTATAAATGAGTGAAACAGCATCCCAATAAATGATTTTTTGAATTTTCATGTATACAGTTTGTATTCTTCTGGGACCCATGTTTCTGATACGGGAAGCACTCTTTAATTCAAAGTTTCGCTGATAACATTTTCTGCAATCGTCAACGTAGTGAATAAATTATCTTCAGAATTAGAGGAAATTCTAGATTTGATCATTTTGTTAATCACATGTGCTTTGTGAAGTAAAACTCTTCATGCCTGAATTCTAGTATAAAGATTTAGCAATTATTGTTTTAAGCGGCGTGAGAAGATTTTCTAAGGTGACTAATGCAATCTGTGCGTTAATGGAGAATACATTTTGTTTTTGTACATATTTCCACAACATTCATTGCGAATATAGATGAACAATTAAGAGTAAAACCCCGAGCATGGCTACCCTTTCAAACTGTTGAAATATTCTTCACAGCTTGGCTCGAATCGCACGCACGTGTATTTCCAGTGGCACGAGAGCCAGAGAAACCCACGTTGAAACCCCGCCAGTGAACAGTTGCTCGCCTACGGAGCAAGAAGGTCTGAGAAAATTAACCTAGCTCTGCGCTTCCTATAAATTATGGCTCTAGGCAGCTTGCCTGCGAGCTCAAGCAAAGTCTAAGAAATTACTCAGAAGCTCCCACGCGAGTCAAAGTTTATCGTTTCACTTCTAACTGCCCAACACTTAGAGGCGATAAAACTTCCATTTTCGATCGAGTGTAGATCAGTGGAGGCTTAGAGCTCTAGGTCACGACCTCGAGCCTAGGCTCTAGGTAACTTCATCGTTATATGCTCTCACCGAAGCGCATGTAACAGTTCGTATGTACGAGTGTGAATGCTCTTCAGGGCCATAGATGGAAAAATTTCTCATGCCAATTGTCGCTGATCGAGTCATTGTGCTTTTCGCCGTGCTTGCTGTCGTATACGCACATATTACTGATGTACATACATGCACGTAGTACATGTACTGCATACGCGGATCGTACACGTACCTCACATTTGTGCTGCTGCATGCATATTAGGAGTGGAGTGTGTATCTGAATATGGACTGCTAACTAATGTGCAGCCGGTAAAAGCCTCTAAAGGACTCTAAAATTAATCGGAAAACTTTGTTTGGATATTCTTACACTTCACTTTAAGATCAGTTAAATCATGCGGAGCCTCAACATTACCAATAGTGAATGAATATCAAATATTGAAGCAGTGTATCACGGCTTCCCGTGTTTATTGCATAATGTCTTATACGAAAACTATGGGGGTTAATAAAAATTTTGGTTTAACTGAACAAATTTTATCATAATTCACGAGTAAGGAACCATTTGTATATCACTACCCCATCTCTTTCAGACTGTATACTAGGATGATGAAACCAAGTAATATTTCGTCACCACGGTCGAAGAGGGACCGACCGAGCGACACGTCCCGACATACACATAGTGGGACCAATAATAACTCGTTTGTTATCAGTAATGTACAGACTCTCGCAGGAAAGAGTCTATTTCATTGCCTGTTGCTATCAGCAGCAAGCTGCTCCAGGATCACATCGCATCCGATCTTGTAAGTGAGTTTTTATGCACGAACTGGAGTCTCGACAGATCGGCTAGCGCTCTCTTTGAGCGCTCAACACGGGTTGTCGGCTCTTCATTTGGAACGGAGGTAAGTCTTCCTTCAGATGTGTCAAAATATCTTTCTTCTCAGCCATTTTAAAATCTGCGATCAATTGGTCATACTCTCCTGTATTGATGCGCAAGCAAGATTACTTCAGATTAAAATTTCCATTCGCTGGACTTACAAAGAGAATTAATAAGGTTAATAACAACCTTACAGCACGGGGCGTCAAATCTCAGACTTTCGATTCACATATTCAATAAATAAATCACACGCATTTTGCTAAAGTACCTGCGATGATTGAATTCTTTTTACATCAAATCTGACACCAGGAAATTTGGTAAGTAAAATATGTTACAAGCCTCCAAAAGTTCCACGGTTTCGGGACAAACCAATCTGGCTAAAGTAGATTCTGGCAGTGAAATATGAGCATTTATTTATGCATTTTACACTTATCCATATTTTCCACGTAACACCACACTTCACGCCTGCGACTTGAATGCCTTGTCTTAAAACAAAACTTGGGTCATGTCTTTGCAGACGTACACCGTGGACGCAAACGTCTACGATATAGTAATATTTTGCTTTCTGGTCCCGTTCGGTGGCCAGTGTTACTTCTACAAGCTTGTAATTTCACGTTAAAAAACTCAAATTCTTCCTGTTATTTCATGCCTTCGTTGGCCACAAATTCAGTAGGCTCAGAATTATTTACTGGCTGTTGAGATACTCTCAGAGTTCGGGATATAATGAAATGCTCAGAAAATTAGAGAGCAAAAAGTGTTCTTGTGTTTTTCATTTGCATAAAACATGAGTGACCTACCAAATTTTTGCACTAGCTACAATCAATTCAATGAGTCAAGGGAACGATTGTAAAGAACGATTATTTTATAAGTTGATAAAGTGTCTGCATATGAATCTGATGATTATCGTAATTAAAATAGGCGTAAGAATTTGAATTATAAATAATTCAGAGGCATATCTTCTTCACGAATTGCTACTCAAACGTTTGAAGTTGCCTAGTTCGTCGCCTTCTCACCAGTATGTTCGGCCATAATATGTATAATAAATTCCGTAATATTACATTTACTTTACTGTAAATGATAGCTTATTATCAGTTCTACATACGTAGAACCGTAGCGTACATGCTGCTATGCCGTGGTAGCTGATTCTCTCATATTTTATCCCAATTTCATACTAACACGAAGTGAAGATTCATTTGATGCTACTTCTAATTTTTAAATTTCAACTTTGGTTGTGAACGAAACAAATAGAATATTGAATATTTTTTTCATATACTACTATATTTACTGGCGAGTAGAGCGGTCAGATTTTCTGATAAATTTATTCTGTTTTTGAAAGTCTATTGTACACAATTTTGCAGTAACTCGAGATCTCTTTTGTTCTTCAAAAAATAATATAGTTAGAATTGATTTGATACCCTTAATATATTTAGAGTATCCCATATTCACTTCAAATGAACGCCTAAAATATCTCTAGATACCAACATTTCCTTGAAGAATTCCCTGATACACACTGAACTACAAAGCTAACCCGGGTAAAATATTCAATTATAGCTTTTCTACCCTTACTAAATCAATCGAAACGCTCGTTGCCGCTCGTGCGAACGCGGTTGCAGATAAGGTGAACGATGGCGGTGAGCACCAGCGCGTCTGGAAGCTGGAGTCGAGATCCGTAACTCGGTGGCAGAGTTCTACTTACCACTGAATCGATAAGACCTTAATGTGGAATAATGAAACTGTTCTCACGGATGCAAAGATTAGCCTGACAGCCCAGGTTAGGAGAGCTGGGGGGACGTCTTCATGAACTCTTTTTCAATCCAGCGTGAAAAAGGATAGCCAATTTTATCTGCTTAAATACTCACTTTAACTGCGATAACTCAAATTTTTGGGCCTATTTTTCTGGAATTTTCACTGACTTTGATGACCTTACAGAATGTTGCCTATTTTTTCTAGTGGAAAGAGAGATTTGAAATACTGAAGTCGTAACCGTAAATGACGATGGGATTCGGGATGAAGTTAAGTGGTGTAAATATGCAAGTGCTGGAGCTTCATTCGTAGGTACACGTAGTTAATTTATAAATATACGCACTGCCTGGTCACAAGAAATCGAGTGTAAGTATAAACTAAGACAAAACTTTTTTGTGAGATTCATTTCTAGATGATTTGAACGCTTTTAATACGGCGCGGAAACGCACAATTCAAGTGCACGTCCCTTTTCGGCAGAATGGCTGAGCGTTTTTTCCTAGAAAACTGGACTGCAATTACTAATTCTCGCAAAGGGGATGTTGATTTTTGCAGCTGTGAAAATTGGAACATATAGTGATAATATTTAGGTTTCTGAAACGCGTAATATTTCCTGTTTGTGGGCCCCTGTGATTTGCCTTTTGTTCAACCTTAAGTTTTGTGATTTAAAATCTAGTTCCATTATTGTTTCCAGGCTCTCTGAAAATAACGTTTGTTTAATTTGCCAAATCAAAGATCCACAAAGCGGCGGAAGTGGTGAAAAAATTTGCCGGCTGTCTGTGTCCTGAATTATAGAGTCGCTGACCGGCCGTCTGAGGAACTTGTTCAAGTTCGTAACAGTTGCATCGCTTTTTCAGGGTCGAGTGTTTCCTCGGCTGTCGGTACTGAATACCATGCTGAATGCCATGCTGAATACCACACTGAATACCACGCTGAATATCACGCTGAATACCACGCTGAATAACGTGTTGCATACCGTACCAAATGACAGACTGAAATGGTTACTGAATGAGATTAAGATGTCATACTGAGTACAATACTGAATACCATACAGAATGCGATCGAAATATCTCACTGAATACAATACTGAATGCCATACTGAATACCATACTGAATGCCATTCGAGATGTCCCACTGAGTACAATACTGAATACCCCACTGAATGCCATTCGAGATATCACACTGAAGACCATCTTGAATATCTCAATGAATACCATACCGAATGCCATGCTGAATGCAATGCCGAATATTACCGAATCAGTGAAATAACTTCGCAGGGCTGGATTCGTTTCAAGTCTCGCTGCATTTTTAACGCAGCGTAACAGATCTACAGCCACATGTTAACATTTAAAATAGTACAACATTTCTTTAGAGAAAGGTATTACAGAAATTAAATACATTACATACTGAAACATGTTACAATAAACAAATCTATGGCAAATAGTGAACTACAAGCATTCAAACACCGAAAGCGAGCATTCTACACTAACACACCCCATCTGCCATTGGAGCAGATGCTTCATGCCATTCTTTGAACTGAGATTGAATTTCAAAAACAACAAGATATTCGCCTATGGAATCGAAAACATTAAACTAAGAAACGGTGATCCCCGGGGGCTTCTGAAGCTGGCGCGTAAATGATTGCAATTCGTGACATGGGTAAAGGCTCTCACTCCGACCTGAGCTTGGAAAAGGGTTCGATTAAATCATTCAATCGGATGTAAGTTCAGAGTCGTCAAGTTTGCTTAGCTGTTATAGTTTTACAAGTTTCTCACGAAGAAACGAATTGTAACGACGATTTTCGACTTAGAAGGAAGGATTTAATCAGCTGCTACAGTTTTGATCGTCAAAAGGATTGTTTTAATTGTGAGAAAATTCATCGACGATAAGATGGGTATTTTGGTTTTAACTAAACATCAGATTTTTATGCTGAATACTACATGTTTCAACTATTTGAAAGCATTTCAGACTTCCCTCGAACTAATTTTTTTTGTAGGAAATACAGCTCTGATGTACAAATTTCAAGTTACAAACTGAAGACTAAGGTAAAACACCAACAATGTTGCATCCTCCGTCGCCCTCTGCTGGACCTTCTGTGCAGGCGGCGGAGGCTCCCGAAGCTCTGATGCTTATCTCCTGGTCAGTCGCAGCCTGCCAAAAAACGTGACAGGAAGCTGAACCAATTTGTAAATTGACTGGGTGTCGTACATAATTTATGAAATGACTGAGCGTTTCAAGCATTCTGGAAATTGATCAAAATTATCAACCACTGTATATTTTGACTGATTTCAAAGTTGGATTCATGAATTGAAACAAAAGCAACAATTGGCAGCGTTGTTCAAAGATAATTTTGCACAGCCTTGAATTATACATGAAATAATCCAGTCTTGTGCATGCAGGTCATTTTCACATAAGGACATGCTGTTTTAATTAGAAGTTTTTTTTGATATTTCAAAAATATCTTTCATGGTTGGGATTACCAGATTTTTGTTGATAGGGAAATTCATATTAACATTGATTTTTCTCAAATTATTTCACAAACAAACGAAAGAAAAGGGTCGACCGAAAGTACTCAAATTATAATATAAATTTTTACACATGTCCATGCCACATTTACGTCGCATTTGTCCACATTCTTCTCCCACTCAAATAACTCGACCTACATTGCCATTTTCACGCATTTATTTGCATCGTGTTTTCAAGATGACCAAACTATCAGTTTCATTTCTTGTACTTAACGCACATTGGCTCTACTTGGAGTCCTACAAATAGCAAAGCACACTTTTTTTACCGGGCTTTAATTGTGTTCCACATGTAACTATTTTATTTACATGCATAACATTATTTTCTTAAGGATATACATGGTCTAAAGACTTAAAAAAGAAATAGTACAAAAATTAGACTTGCTGGCTAGAGGATCAGCTTTGCTTAACGCGACGGAAAAGAATCAAGATCTCATTTTAGTCGAACGCTGTATATCTTTTTCCTTCAGTTCAATGAAAAATAAAGGTAAACAGCAATTAATATTGGTGATGAAACAATTTATGAGCCCATAAGCTATAACTAAATAATATTTTTTAATTCTTTGAAATTATAGCTTTCGTGTTCTGAAGTTAGTCCACTGAAGATAATAGATTCTCAATAGAAAGTTTTTATAATTTACTAAAGTAGCCCACATTCCAACAACGCATGTCCCCATTCGCGAAATTTTCGATTCAGTAATAACATTCCCAAAGTGATTACTGCATTCAATAGCACGAGGAAACCGGTAGTATTTCACTCACTTCATTCGAAGGAAAAAATCTTGTTCCAGTAGAAGTACTTCAAACGCCTGCACTGAGGAAGAACGCGTCTATACCTTGACTGAAATTAAGGAGACCCATGAACCTGGCCAAAACTACATTTATTTATCAATGTTACGATTCATAATTTTCAAAATTTCAGACCTAAGAAGCAGCAATCGTTCACACTCGTTGAAAGCAGTAAAATACTAGAATTGGCGGAAACCTTCTAAAACTGCTGACCTAAAGCCTTCATTTCACAAAAATATCACGCTCTTTACGTATATTTCAAAGCACAAGCTGCCCAAATACTACTGTAAAGAACTCTTATTTCTGCACTTCTAATAACGTGGAGTTTTGAAAGACAAGTCACCTCTCGGCGTAGTCGAACCGAGTCTGATGCTATCACCTCGACTGCATCCGGCGCTTTTGTCAATCGATAGTTGGACAGGCAAGATATAATTTGGAGTCGTGTTTTCTGAGCGCCCTGAATTACAGCGATCGCAACATGGGACACCCGAGAGGTGTTCTCTGTGTTGCGGGGCGTCAATGATCCTGGCGCGTTAGCGCTTTCTGTAGTGCAGCGAACGTGTGAATTAATGGGGGTAATTTAGAGCAGCATTGCAGACCAGGCTCAGAATTCATTCTTCCGTCACCTCAAAAAATCCAAAGCAAACGAGACATTCATTGACAAAAAATGGTCGTTTTGGATGCGGACAAGCAAGTAATTTCTGTACGAAAACATAACGACAGTCACTTCGCGAACAAAAAAAATGCGCGATATTGTTAGCTATCATGTGAACCTGAGTTGTAAATATTCCAACCTCAGAGCCCGACAATTTTGTGCCAGCGTCAGTGAGTAAGCAAAAAGTTAATTTCTTTGCCTGCAGTTTGGAACAATGATGAGTTCTCAGCACGAAAATGCATTTTTCGCACAGAATTGCAAAGCGATCTTCAGCTCAGGACGAAACGTTACGGCTGTTAACAGACCACGAAGAGTCGAGTAAATTATGAGCATTTCTTCTCAGGAAAAATGCTCGAATTGTTCGAAATGACACGTTTAAAACGTATGCCTCATCAAGTTCTTTTTGTAGTCGTTTTTCGCCTCATGGGTAGAATATACCTCAATGTGAAACAAACTCAAGTTGGAATGAGCGACACACAAGCAAATTCCATTCACGGACTCGTTTCGTGAAGTAGAGTTTAGTGTAAGCTACAGTATGTACACCGCCTGCACTTCATTTGGACACAGCGTGTCGATAAAGTCGGCTTGTTTGCACATATGATCTTAAAATTTACTTAGTTCGCATAGTGTTTACCGTTACATTCTGCAAACTCACCAGCCTCGGTATGAATCAGTCATTACATATCACAACCAGATCCGAACAATAAGAAGACGCTCCCCAAGCGTGGCTCGTTAAAATCTGAAGGCGGCGTTGGTGCGAGCTGTGAGTTTCCCCACGATTTTCCAATTTGGACTAGGAAATCCAGGCAAGTGCACACCTCGCAGTAAACAATAGACAGGCACCGCTAATCAGGCCCAAGTGTTGCCAACAATTTGGTCAAACCACTGTGTTGAGCACAGCCCTTACAGCAATTGGCTTGTTTCCTCCGACGTGTAACGAGATAATTCATGCAACGAAGATAATTATGCTTAACGAGCCTTATCCACCAGTAACCTATTTCACCCTAAACTAATTGAATTAAAAACTGTTCATTACTTGTTTAGTGAGAACTTGATGATAAAAAGAGAATAAAGTTGCACATAGGCATTTATGTATATTTAAATTTCTCAATTGCGGAAATAGTTTGCAAATAGGTGGCTGTTTGTGGAGCAACGTGATTCTCACTGCAGGACCGTCTTGAAAAGCTGTCGTGGAGAACTTCAGAGCAGGATCCCTTGGTTTTTTCAATGCATTTCAGCCGTTATTCTGTACGATCCGCGAAGCGATCTACGCTCACAACTTCAAATGTTTCACATAGTATTTATTGTTTCTCATGGGATGCTAGATTATCCACTCACCTGTCCCATTCATAAGACGTCATGCATAATGCTGAATGATCTACTCCACCCTCAACAATATGTTGACTATTATGTTGACTCTACGCTTCCCGCATCGCACAGCTGAGGCCGATTGAGTGAAACGTTATATGACAACAAAGTAATTATGTACGCTGTGTCGTCGTCTCAGTTACGTTATAAAGACGTTTTGGTAACATTACTAGAATGTTTTAGTGGTGTTACAGTGCGTGATAGCAACGTTATGGTGCTATTACGTTGATGTTTTTACAAGGTGACATAAAAACGGGAACTTCTGAGAAGCCTAATAAAACTAGAAGAAAATCAACAAAAAACAATTTTTTGACAGCAATTAAACCGCTACATATTGTCTTTTAAGAGACAGTAATCCAAAATGTCAATGTTTTCAAATTTGGTCCTGAACGTAGATTACGTCGGCCGATGCAAGAGAATTGTTCGGTGACCGTGTCATCTAAAGTTTCGGGGACATTTCCTGGCCCCACGAACACCGGATTTGTCCGCTTGTGATTTTTTCTTGTGGGGCTATCTAAAGAGTCACGCTTACATGACTCGGCCAAGAACACTGATTGAAATGAAACAAAGAATTCAAGACGAAGGGGGACACTATCCAAAGGTCATAATTTTCAAACATTGGTAATTTGGATTTCTGTCTTTTTAAAGGCAAGTTGTAATGGTTCAATTGCTATGGAAATAGTTTTTCCATGTCATTTTTTCTACTTCAATTGGGTTTCCAAAAGTTCTCGTTTTTTAGTGTCACCCTGCATGTACATTAGTAACGTTCTAGTGCTTTAACAACAGACTTATGGTGGCGGCCCAAAAAAACCCCAGTATTGTTATTGTGTCGAACTGTTGGCGTCATTCTCAAGCTTTGGAGCGTGGTACGAGCGGCTGCGTCATCGTTACAAACTGATTGCAAGTTGACAACTCTGCCGCCAATCGACATCATGTGTTTAAAAGTTTCAGCTGCGCTACGCTAGCGTAGGATATTTTGAGTGCCACTGTACGCTGTTATAGAGAGACGTTTTTTTCCTGCATGAATAAATGATAAAAGTTTTTTGAGCTTATGAGAAGTCGTCTTTTTTATATTGAAAAAAGTGTTTGAAAATTTTGCAATTTTCTTTCCCTCGGCATTGCAACCTCTAGAAATAGTATTATTAATTTATTACTGCCGATCATATTGGAATTTCAGTTTATTTTTGACGTCTAAGCACTCGAAAGGAAAAAATTGAAATGCTCGGGAAAATTCGTTCTCGTGCTTCTGGTAAACATTATGGGTTCATCCTGTTTAGAGCAACATGCTTTATAATTGAAGTAAATCTGACTACATGGAAAATCTCAAATGCGCCTACAAAGGCTCATCAATTTTGTGTTAAGCCTTTAAGAAATTGGATTAGCACCCTACTTCAATCAGTCGAATTTATTTCAATAAAAACATACAATTCTGACAGCGTTTGCATTATATTTCATGCGAATCCAAACGAAACCGGAGTGGGCGGTTCGCGGAGTAGACGAATGAAAAAGTGTTTGCTAACAGCAGCAACTCAATTCACAATGTAAATTTATTTATTGATGCTCTTTTCGTTCAACAGTTGAACAAAATTTGTGAATTAGCAAATTGAGAAAAATGCAATCATCTGCAAGAAAGTTCCATTCGAGTGTCGGCACAATAGTAGTAATTCTCGAGTTCTGTGAATGTCTCGAACTTAACGGCGTGCTCTCATTACACATCGTAAATTCAAAATGACTTACGAGTTCAGATACATTATAGAAATTTAATTTGATGCAGTTGATATTTTAGAACCTGATCTAACCGTCACTTCAGCATGCGCCCTGGGTGTCTGATGACACATTGCTTAGTGTTGCTTTGTGTCTTATTTCAATGTACTGAACAATTAGTACGTTACATTTGCGGTTTCGTGTTACTTATATTTGATTCAAATTCTAACACCCATGCTTGCTATTCTGGCATGTTTGCACGACATAATTTTTTAGTTTATTTAATGACTTTGATGGAAGCTCCTTCAATGTATTACTTAGGTTTCGTTTATCCCAGTGGTAGCAAGTCTCTTCATCCTCTTTATTTCTCTTTCCCGGATAATTAGCTGGTTGTAAAGCGGCTGATGGAAAGTTACAAAACTGAGTTCTAATAAAGCGAAATACAAGAAGAAAATGCACGCAAACTGAACAGCTAACTATTCACACATACGAGTATCTCCATGTCCTATTTGTATTTTATGGCCTAATTTAGTGATAGGAGAAAAATTACGCACAGTTCAGGGCAGATCTTTGCACTAATTTAGGCGTAATTTAGTAATAGGATAATATTTATACGTCGTTCAGGGCAGAACTTCGGCATGTTCAGGTCACGTGCGCCGCGAAGGCCTCCTTGCGGACCACCGCAGCTCACGTCCGCGCCTGTTTAGTGTCCGCTCAGGAGTGGCCCTCCGCTGAGTTTAATGCGACTCAAACAGCAGATAAGACGTCTCTAAATGTTGCCAAATCACCAGGCACTAAACTTTTGAGAATTTACAGCCAAATTTGATGGATGGCGAGTCCTGATTTAGGGAGAATTAAGAAGGCTTCTAGGATGGAGAGTTGAACTATGACTTCCTCCAGCTGCTCTCAGACTGGCCACCTAAGGCGCTTTTGCCACGGCCTACCTCTGAAATTACCTGTCCAGCCCTGAAATTACCAGGGTTACCCTGCACTTATGAAGGGTCATGCTTGCATTTCCGCGCGTTTCCTTGCAAACTACACAACAACACCGCTGAGGTCATCAACTCCTGTTGTAAACGAGCCTCGTGCCAATCACACCCCACTTCCAGCTGACACGCAGAAAAGAGCTTCGGTGAGCTTTTCATAAGCCAGATGACCTTCAGAACTGAAATATATATCATTACTATTCGATGAATGGAATCATCACTAATGAGAGTTCTTTTCACCTTATATCCATGTAAATTTCGTACCGTAAAATAAGGATGCGCGGAAAGTTGTGAATAAATTATACAAAATTCACCTTGTTAGCACCGTGTTCGAATGATAAAGTGGGCGCGGAAATATTTGGCAAATTTGCGATATTAGAGTCGCAAATCTTCATTGCTGACAGCGAAGGGGAGCATATAATAGAGATTTATGCAGCATTTGTAAACAGCGAAATTAGAATGAATTTGATCGAGGTAGTTTTCCATTGTTTATCAATTTACGAATACGGCCTCACTGCAGTACACGTGAACAGTTAGCAAAGTTATTTATATTCAATGCCAAGTATATCAGGTACACGCTTACTGTAATTTAAAGCCAAAGCTTTATTTTTTCATTTAGTCCTTTCCTGTTAATCATTCGACCACACTACTCTTTTTTGTACTGTTTTCTCATAACAAAAATTGTAAATATCGATTTAGTAATTATTCCCTGTCTTTGTTTCAATGATAGGTGTGTCGCACTGTGACATACACGAATTCATTGGAAGGAATGACATAATTACACACAAGTTTTTGTCGAAAGTGGACGAACAAAGTTGTTCATTTTTATTGTAAACTTTTTAATCTTTTGAACATTTAGCTCTTGTTGCAAACGAGCAAACTACAGAGATTAAACGAGCCTGAAAATTTATCATAAACTTTACTCAAGTCAACTTTTGCTCCTAAAGATCGATCGATAACTTAAATTGCCCAATTAAAGAACATAAAAATACTTGAGTAAAAAAGCAAACTTTCTAGTTATGCATGCTCCCTTTGCCACAGAAATCAGTTCTCTAAATAAAATTTAGCTCTCAGTATCGAAAATTTATAAGCTGTACAGAATAAACTCATTATCAACCTGGAGTGAATGCAGCCATTTTATAAAATAAATCTTGCAGTTTCATACAGCAAACTCAATAATTTCTTATTTTTAATTTTGCTGATCTCCAGAGTATACCCAGTTATTTTCTAAACCTTATTTTATAGTCCATCGGGAAAAAAATTGCGTTCAAGTTTACTGTAGTATGAAGTGAATACTCACATTCCTTCGAATAATATAGTCGCTATTATATAATAATTACTGTGAAATGTGAAACCTCAATTTTTAACTTTATCGTGTTCATGCAGTAGTTTCTTAAAATTCAGTATACACTCTTTAACATCCAAAGCCTTTTCATTCGCCATATATCAAAATGATGTGTTTTCAAAATCACCAACATACAATTAAATTCACGCCATGAGAAATGACGTCTGTTTGCTGCCACGTAAGTGATTTATAAACACTAATAATATATTCAAAGAACTACACAAGCACACCCATGGTGGGCGAACAAAGCAGACTGAAGTATTACAGTTTCGAGTGTTGAATAAAATTATGCAAATGAGAAGAATAAAAATACGTCCAACTCAAACCAGCGTTCGGTGATCGGGGTGCTACACCAGAGAAGTGCAGGATAATGCGGTTCATTACCATTGCTGAGCCAAAAAACAATGCACAGCAATTGGATTCGTTGGCTAAGACTCGTTTTGCATATATGTTAAATGTTGACTACATTATGACTGCACTTCGTTCTTGTGCGGTCAAAATTCAAGCAGGAAACTGAATTAAGTCGAACGTACTTACAGGTACTTTTTTCACCAAATCAGCGCGGAACCAGCGGCGGAAGCGACACATTCATCCCTTTCAAGGAAGATTAGGGATCTAGCGCGCAAGCAAGCATGCATCACGAGTAACGTAACCTGCATCCGGACTTCAAAAATTCAAATTTGTTTATGAAAATATCGCTTCAAGCCCAAGGCAAGGAAAGAAGGCTATAAGCTTGTTCCTCAAATTATAAATGTATAATATTACTGAGACTATTTTTATCAGTAAAGTGTTAAATTAATACTTTAAGAATTGTATAGGTATAGTTATGTCAATGACATCATGAAAACTTCTTGCACTTAGCAAGGAAACTATCAGTACCATAGTTACTCGTGTTTCTTCACAACTTTTGGTAGTACAAGGTTTGATTCTATGATGGTGGCAGAAAGGATGACACCATAGCAGAATACGCTCGAAAATATTCGTACTTTCCGTGCGCACGACAGTTCTTAATCCACGATTATTGTACAGTTTCAAGTTATTGATGTACTCATTATTTAAAAATTCCTCACACTGCTGAACTTAATTTTGGTGTGCGATATCTTCGCAAAAAATACTTGATTCATGATGTGAGGCGCAGAGAGTCAAGAAAGAGTGTATTTTTTAATTTGAAATTTTAAAATCTGCACTCGTACATACACATTTCCACAGAAATAATTTCGGACATTTTACCACATTTTTTGCCATAAGTCACGGTGTAGAAACATTTTCATTTTCGGGAGGAAAGTCTTTTGGTTCACTGAGGCTTAAACAAATAAACCCGCCAAATAAATTTCTCTATTGAGTAAAGTGAGTGAATTAAAAGTACTGCCATTGAATTAATTTCACGATCTTTCACTGGTACACTAAACACATAAGATCCAGCAAACACACTCACTGATTTCTTATACTCAGTGATGAATTTGTTCTATTTGTTGTAATCTGTGACGAATTTGTTCTATTTGTTATACTCAGTGAGGAGTTTGTTCTATTTATTATACTCAGTGACGAATTTGTTGTATTTGTTTTACTCAGAGACGAATTTTTTCTATTTGCTATACTCTGTGAAGAATTTTTTTCCATTTGTTACACGCAGTGAAGAATTTGTTCTATTCGTTAAACTCGTTGACGAATTTCTTATATTTGTCATAATCAATGACGAATTTGTTTTATATTTGTTAATGTCAGTGGGGAATTCAACACACGAGCGGCTTGTTCCTCTTCAAAGACACGAAAAATATCGTAAATGTTTTCACGGTTTATACTTTCCTATGTTTCAACGAGTTTATTCTTCAGTTATTTCACTCCATTTTAATCAGTGTAAAAACTTCACGATACGAAAAAAAATCCACATCCAAAGTACGGTATTCACAAGCCCAGCACGTGGAGTTCCAAATTAAACAATTTTACTAATGACAGACTTCAGGAAAGGAGCAGTTCTTCTAATACTATTCTCTTAGCGTGTTTATACGGACGTGCCGATCGCACGAATGACGACAATGATTTCCCGTATAGGTCGTAGGGCTGACACCGAGCCGTCGTGGTCCTGTTGCTTCGGTCTAACGTGTTAAGGCAGGACGTGCTGAGCAGCTCACCTGGTCATTACCCTACCTCGTGTGGCATGTTCAAAGGTGGCAGTGACCGCCAGCAGCGCACTTCTTTCCACAAGCGTAGTCTTGACGCCCGGAATAAGCATGCCATGTTGACACTTGTCTGCCTCTCTTCTCTCACATTTTGTGCCCCGTAAAACGAGCGGTAGTTAGGGCTGCTCTGTTATGATTGCGTTGGTTGATTCAATTCAATGAGAGGTGTACATCGTTCGTTTGAATGGAACATTGGTAGCTTGCTCGGACAGCAGCCTCCATTGTCGTGTTAGCATGGGTGAAAGGAGATGTTTATTGCGCGTCAATTATTACAATGTTGTAGCTGGTAAGCCTACAGATCTGCCCAGACAACCGTTTCAAGGCTAGCCTAATTGATACCAACAGTACAATTTTACATCGTTACTTACCTCGCCCTTCAGCTCCTTCACATCAGTGAATTAAAATGAAGAGTTGTTCCTTTTATTTGCAATGTGTTCTACGATACAAAATAAGAGCAACTGCTGTTTTGGTTATCATAAATGATTAAATAGATGTATAATATTGAAGGACAATATTTATGAGTCCATCAAAGAACTAAGTTGCTAATCATAATAATAATTGTATCTCAATTAAATAGGTCGATAACATGGAAGGGGCGTTTTTTCTTAAGAGTCTCATTCATGAGACTGGTTACCCCAAGCATGAGCAACCGAGAATTTAATATTTGTTCTCCCGTGTATGTGAGATAAATGCTTTTGATAATTTTTGCTCAACTATGTACGTTGTAAAACTGCTGCAGGTAACAAATAATACACAGTTGTTCTTGTACAATTTACAATTATTCGATAACCATAGACCAATTTAACGATATCCGTATAAATTATAGCACTTGTTTCTAAGAAGAAAATGGACCTTGTACCTAACGCATTCCACATTTTGGTTTTCCGAGATTATGATTCTAAACGATAAATAGAAGCATTTTTTCCGTAACACTCGAGGGGGGAACACGCTAAAATATAGTGAAATATTAAGATTTACTGGCCGGTGTGAATGACTAGCGTGAGCTTTCTTTAGTAATCCGTACGGAGAGTACGGTAGAATATAGTAAAATGTTAAGATTTGACGGCTCTATAAAGCTTTTTTCGTCACGTGTACAGGAGAACAAGTGGACTTATGTTAAAATTTTAAGATTTTACTGATGGAAAGTATTACGTTGGTGAGCATTCATTGGCGCAAGTGCAGCTGAATACCCCTGAAAATGTTGAAATTTAAGGATTTTATGACTAGCCGGGAATACTTGTACTCTCTCCTGTTGTGTGTGCGAGAGAATACTAGACATATTAGACCATGGTGAGACGTGATGATTTTATGGCTGGCGAGCATTACTTTGAGAACTGAACTGCATATTCCACTTATGCGTAAAAATTGATTAGTATAGTTTGCGTCGAATTCAAATTAACAGGTTGATGAAGTGGTACGTTGTGAAAACAGTTCCGTGGGCTACCCAAGATGTAATTAAAATTTTTCATGTGTAAACTTCGCAGCATTGATAACTGCTTTTTATTTACACAAACCTTCCGCACTGTTTTTGTATTAATACAACGCAAAAATGGAAAATAAGCGATGTAATTATTATTTTCAAGACTTTAAGTGCGTTGATGGAATGTAGTATTGAATGATAACGAAGGCTGTTGAGCAGTCGTTCGAAATGAATGAGCTAGAAAAATGGCCGGCCACCTCGTGCTATTTAGGAACTACTGTAGCGTCCAACTTCTGTGGAGGTCCAACCTTTGTGTGTGAGGATAATTACACGATACTCAGGTCAGCTGGCTGGGAAAAAATTATTTTTAATATTATTAAATCATCGCTTATTCAATTGTTGGTACTGGCGTAGATATCCTAATGAGATTTTCGACAGCACCGTCACAGTGTGTTGACTCGCGCCGGGCTCAAATGCCTTGATGGCCATCCTCGCTCGAAACTCTTTTTTGGATGCGACGGCAGAACTTTCGCACTGTTAAGTACATTTTCAAGCCTGCCCGAACCCAAATTAATATCTCTCGCCTTTACATATGGTCAAAATTTAACATCCGCATCAAGAACAGGTTGTCATGCTGCAAACGACCGTGTATTGTGTTTCATGATTGGTGAAAATCTAACCATAAGGGAAACTTTTCCGACCTCGGCCTTGAATATAAATATTTTGTAACCTTTGTAACCTTTAATACCCACTTCATGGTACCCTCATCCCCCTCTGGGTTGATAACCGGAAGGTCGACTAAATTAAATCACATTTGACATTTAATTTGATTTAAGCTTGAAAATTTGAAAAAATTAAATTGGGAACTAAATTAAATTTGAAACTCAACGAAATCACATGTGATGTGTTGTTTGGAGTGTACGACAAGATTAAGTGTACTTAACAAATTCACGCAACCTCGTATACAGGGTATGACTTCAAGAGTGTTGCAATCTGTGTCACGACACGGCAAGTGGTCGTTCATTATGGGTTTATTAAATACTGTTAACATTTTCTTTCAATACTCATTTCGAGCCACAATTAACGTAGTTATTTGTTACCTACTCTAATGCTATTTAATGAATGCCATGGGATCGATCCAGGCGTCCATAAGGGCACTCCTCCGGGCCCCCGGCGCCTGGCAGGCGCAGGACGTCAGGGGCAGCGCAGCGGCCACGCTCGCGTCATAGAACAGCTTGAAGACAAAGTGCGCATTCAACGAAAAGAAAGGAAGGGTGAAAACTATTGGTGCACTTCCTTTATATAAGCCTAAATTACGTGGTCTGAAGACGTGGTCGAGTGGTGCAGAGAATAACTGATAAGTCGGCCGAGTGGTGAGAGAACAACTGATAAGTCGGCCGAGGGGTGCAGAGAGCAACTGATAAGTCGGCCGAGTGGTGCAGAGAGCAACTGATAAGTCGACCGAGTGGTGCAGAGAGCAATTGATAAGTCAATCAAGTGGTGAGAGACCAACTGATGAGTCGATCGAGTGGTGAGAGAGCAACTGAAAAGTGAGTCTGGGAGCGCGCAGAGCACCAGCGAAGACTACCAAAACCCACACATCCGCATGAGTGATCAGCGAGCACAATGGATCTCGGGCAAAGGCCAACTCTACAATAGAAACCTGGAATTATTTGTTTAAACAATGAAAAGCGCAGTGCCATAATGACTCCGGTGCGGTAACCCAGCCATTCAGGGCAGGCAGCGCAATGTAAATATAGGCCGGCGGAAACTCTCGACTTCTTCACTAAAAAAGCTAACTGAGGGCCAAAGGAAATGAAACCAACGTTCTGGAGGTGAGAGGATTCGTCGTCAATGCTGATACGATCCGTTAATTCTTCTAATACTGTTGAAGGATTGAAACAGCTCCGAGTCCTCTCTTTCTTGTAACTCTTACCCAAACGACGCTAACTAGAGGAACTTGGAGATACTATCTCTGCTTTCATTCTATTGGGCAGAAAAATAGGTATGGTATAAAGCTAGCTGCTTTGCATCTGCTCCCTATTTAAAAAACTGCTGATTCAGAACTATATTGGTGAAACGGTGATTCAGAATCTGAAATCATAAATATCACAAGCAAAGTTTCAATTTTTATACTTCCCGACCGACCAGCCTAATTTTTACTCTCGTTAACAGTGGTGAAGAAGATAATAATTCGCTTAGCTTGATAAGTTAACTTTATTGCCTTATTACGGCTCAGGAATTTTTTGTACATTACGACTCGACATTTTTTTGCCCATCCCGACTCGAAGCTCAACAAAAACGGTGTGATGAAATCGTAATTGCAGCCTAAAATGGCTGGTGTATTTTGGTGTGTGCGCTCATTTTGAAAAAATCGAGAAAAAACCGTACATGACTAAGGCAAAATTATTTGTGATCCAAGCTCAACCTGATCGTCTCGGCTACTTTTCTGCGCCTGAAGTGGCACAAAACTGATGTGAGCCTTCTTTCAAGCTGCAGGGGTACCCAGGTTGACTTTCTAATGCCTTTCCGCTCTGCGGTAATATGCTCACTATGAAGCTGCTTTTAGTGAACTTAACCTTTTTCTTGCTTCATTCTTGTACGATAAGATTAAGTTGAGTCTTTAATGACTTCAAAGTATCAGCAGTCGAAGCAGAATGGTTCAATTATGCATACACATGCACATGAGCTATCAATTAACTAATTTATTCCATAGCCAGGCAGGATAGGATTTTTAAAAAATGATACAAATTTCTCATATTACTTCTGTTTCACCAACACCACAAAACAATGACTGTTAGGGCATATCACGAAGTAGAAATACGAAAATTCATAAAATTAGAAAAGTAACCAGGAAGCGTAATTTACGAGGACCATTTTCGACCCTTTACATCCCATACCAAAGTTTTTAAACACATGAAAAATCTCAAACAATATTGGCAGCCACAAACACATCGGCGTAACGTAAGTATCACTCAACCTCCAACTCCTCATTTAAGCTTAAGAATCTACATTCCTCATCAATATTGTCACTGACTGCACGGCATTGAGAATTAAAATTTCCTCATTATCGGAGAAACTAATCTAATGTACACCATGCGTCCCGTGGGCTCACAAAGAAGAGCGTTCACTCAGTCGCCAAGTGCGGGAAATTGGAGGGTGCCGCGACTGCTCCTGTGTACCTGAGCGCTGGCGGCCGTCCAGCCACGAGCAGGCAGCTCGACTCTGAGCAGTTCTTTTGTGGCCCACAAATGCGACCGGATCTGTGACCGGCGCTGCGCAGGGGGCGGGTGGTTGAAGCACTGCTGTGAGGAACCCCACTTGGAGTGGGGTCATCCAAGACTACCCCACTTGGAGTGGGGTTATCCAAGACTACCCCACTTGGAGTGGGGTCATCCAAGACTACCCCACTTGCAGGAAATCTTGGAGGTAGGTCGTGATTGCTTTGTGTACCGATTGATTTTGGTACTTTCATTCAGTTGATATAGAGCTTCCTTGGGAGCAGAAAGCTCAAATTGCACATTCCTCACAGCACCTAGATGCCTTATCACTAATTGCAAAATATCTGAAAAGTAATATGTGGTCCTGTACGTTAACTCTGTTGAAATAAAGTTATTTTCCATGTTTTTTTAATATGTGCTCAGAACTAAAAAGTTTTCATATTTTTGAATCAAGAACACATATTTCGGATGCATGGAGCTAAAATTTTTGAACGACAAACAAATCGTGTTTAACACAAGTACTACATATCCATGTGTCGAGGAAACTTTATGAAGAAATGTGCTTTCGGTCAAACAGATTCCTTATCGGTAGTTATTTTTCAGTACAATAGTAATGAGCTGTATACTTTGCGCGCTGCCATGAGGTGCACGCTTGTGTTTTGCAAAATGGAGATTTCTTTCGGAGGTTGAGACTTCTTCAGCACACACTATACACATATCTATACAACGGCTGTTGCCAATGACTCGAATCGCTAATTAACTAAGAGTTTAAAAGTGAAGACAATTCATTTAAAGCCAATCATTTTTGATCGAAAACTTTCCGGAAGCAGGCCAGCTCAATCATCATTTCATAAAAGATTCAGTAACTCGGGGTAAAGGGAAGCGCGCACATTTTAAATGATAGCAACTGCAATACATCTATACTAATAGCCGCCACCTTTTTCCCTAATTATTAGGAAATTGGTTTTGTATGCATGAAAGCTAGAATAATTATCGAACTAATAGCAGAATAATAGAACATTTCATGTGTATTTCCATGAAAGTGTTAGTAAAGCTGCGTAATGGTCAACGCGCGAGTCCGCTTTGCAGTTCAAAATGCCTCGTATGTTCAGTTAATAACATACCTCCTAAATTTTTCATAGCCCAAACACAGGTACATATCACTCTGCCCTATAGGCAGAGTGCGTATGTTCGCAGTGGTGAAATTCATGAAGGGGTTCAAGACTGTTCAGCAGCTCAATATCTACTTGTTGGCTCCATGGCGTACTGGTTAACGTGATGGCCTCGCAGCCGGAACTTTCAGAGTTCGAGTCCCGACTCATGCGAGATATTTTCACGTAACCAGGGAGCACTTCCCTTGGAAAAGAAAGCTTAAACCCCACATTCCTCACATCTCTCACCACGCCAGAAGTTGTAAGGCATTGGAAACCCAACGGTAAAACGTGTTGAAATTAATAACGATTGTTTTTTAAAAAGTTTTTTACTTCATAAACGTATGTTGGACGTTAGACGCGTTAAGGCCTTCTGCTAGCAAATCACGAGTAGCTAGATGACGGGAGCGAGAGAACTGAGATACCTTTCTTGCTGTGCATCAGATATAACACGAAGGCTGCCATATGGTACACGTACCCTAGTCTAACTCCTCTACCGAAATGCCCATAATTATGTATAATTATCTGCCAAAGCAAAGATGACTTTAGCCGCCAAAGCAAAGATGACACTACCGGATAATTAATTATAATCGTAAACAACTTTAATCTTCGATAATTATCAACGAATTAACGAAGACGTTAAACGGGGCCGTACCCGCAGGGAAAATGATGAAGTAAAGAGAGATAACTACTTGAATTTAATCAAACATTACAAAACTGCAGCTCAACATTTTATCCCTCAACTATGAAGCAACGCAAGGCAATTTTATTTTCGATTCAATATTCCAATAGATGACAAAACTACAACCCGACATAAGAGTGCGGTACATTGCCATGATGAAATAAGACATTGGCTTACACTTCAAAGCGCTGTTGCAATGTCATAAAACAACATTCATAGATTCAATACAGAGCTGCACACCACCTCAATATTTCAGTGGATTGCATTGCTTTAATGCATTTCTATATCACAATTGACTTCCCGGCCATACTACGATACTATTCTGTACAATTAAGGTCAGTTTTTCAGCAGTGTTATTTTAGTTCCACTTAAATTTTTTTATGCTGGAAAAATGAGCTACTTGTATTCAATTTTACCCCGAAATTAGCAAATAAATAAAGATTGAATAAAATTCTCACACAACACAATGATTTATCCCTTGATTTAACGGCTGCGCTTCATAAAGATTTATTGAGTACTGAAACAGAAGCACGCTAAATAGATTCTCGGAATGGAAAGATTTACGATATCACCGGGACGCTTACGAGACCACGGACTATCAAATGATCCTGCGTTGAAACCGCGGAGTTGAGGGCAATTGGGCGGCGCTCTCTGCCGGCTCTGTTCATAAATCGGCAGCGATGGCCGCAATGCAAACCATCCGAAGATCACGTAGCTCTCGAAATGACTCCTGCACATCGAGTGTGTGCCGGAGAGCGGTGCGCTTCTTACATCACAAAAACCGGACAGGTAACCTTTCTGGAGCTTTATTCAAAGCAGCCACTTTTTAAGAAGGGAATACTCTAAATCGGTGTGCCAACGATGCATCAAAAACGCCCCCGGCATGTTAAACTAAAAAAATAACAGTATAGGCTCAGTAAAAACACTGCTTAAACATACAAGATGGCTCCCAGAATCCGGTCATTACAGCGTATTTATTGCGTTTTTTCGCAGAAGTGCAGTGCCATTCTCCCCACAGTGTGGGAACACCCACGTTGCACTCTTTCGAACACTATAAAGGAAGCATCATGAGGCGTCTTGCATGTGAACGCTAACAACGCGAGTGGCGGTGGTACTAGGAGTCACGGATATGGCGCGTTATTCGTGGGCGCATTCCGGTGCGTAATTCCTACACGTACTCCGGTGAACAATTCTTACATTTACTCCGGTTAGTAATTCCTATATTTACTCGGGTGAGTAATTCCTAAATGCATTCCGGTGAGTAATTCCTTCATTTACTCCGGTGAGTAATTCCTAAATGCATTACGGTGAGTAATTCCTAAATGCATTACGGTGAGTAATTCCTAAATGCATTCCGGTGAGTAATTCCTACATATACTCCAATGAGTAATTCCTAAATGCATTTCGGTGAGTAATTCCAACATACATTCCGGCACGGAATTTTTTCACCTATTAATGGCAGTGCAAACCCCAGCTGAAATGCGGCGATGAGTTGTCGCAGTTCATAACCGATTCTGTCTTTGCTTTATTCTTTGATTACAGTTTCAAATTTTCAACTTTAAATTTGTCTGTGTGCAAAGACGTACAGCTAAAATATACGATGCGGTTTTAATTGTTCCATCGTGGCAGTATGCGAATAGTTAGGTGCGACTTAGCCCACTGAAATGCAGTGTCTAAGTTCCTGAGCGACCGATCAAGAAATTGGCGAAGAATTCTCCTGTTGTCGCCATTTCAGAGAAGACTAAAACAGAAACATAAATCACACTTTCGCAGTCTTCCTTAGTTTTGAAACAATTTTCTTACAATAATCAGTAAGAACACAAGCAATACTTCAGTCATCAACGAGAAACTTCCGTTTCGCTGAATTGTGCTAGAAAATGACTCATAGTGACTAATTTGTCATCCGGAGAGCTTATTTTCTGCATTAAAGTATTGCACAACAATATCGCAATACTGTTGACAATGACATGTTCATCTTTATCGCAATGACATCTTCATCCTATACCCGCAAAACAGCCGTTCCGTTTGATGAGTTCACTAGACACAAAGAAAAGCATCTCTGTTCTTTCTTTGCCGAGGTCTAGCAGATGATAATGTAAGAGCAGCAAGCATGGCACTTTGTCTTTAAAATATTGCCGGTTGATCTTTGAGGCATTTTTTTCTTGAGTTCTTTGAAAGTATTGAACGTAACGTGGCCAAACGAAGTTTCTCACAAGCGCCACAACCGTCTACATAAATACATGCCTGTATGACAGAACAAGCTTCTGAAAATGCTTCTGTAATTATTTTCCCGCACACGGATAGTTCAGGAGTTGATCAAATTTACAAAATTTCTCGCTGAAAATAATAGTCCTGGATGAGCGTACATTAGGAGTCACCGTGAGATCAAGATCGAGATTNGACGCAAAGGGCTATAACTCGAAAATGTCACATACATTATGTATGTGATCGATAAATTAGTCAAGAATAATGTGAAAACAATTACCACGAGCAATTTCTTTACGTGTCAGTTTCATCCTCGATATGTGCTGGGGAATTCATAACAAGCCCTTTCAGAGGTTCATTTTACTAGCGTGTTGATTGTGAAAAAAACATAGTTTTTTTCTGAAAAGTCGATTGCAGTATATATCGCAAGTTATGTTATCGTGTGGCGGATTATGCCTTCAAATTTCACAAATACGTTATGCAATGGCTTTTAATCCGCTGCGAAAAAATATATTCGAAAAGCTCGCCACAACAACATGCTGAATTTAAGATGCGGTTTTCACCAATTAGGATCTGTTTTAAGCTAAGCCTCCTTTTCAAGTGGATACATGAACGCAAACAACACACAAACTGCCCATAAACACACAGTGTAAGCTCGACGCACTCCTCCCAGTTCTTGCCTAAAGTTTCAAAGGGACAATTTATGTACTACAGAACGCTTGTTTAAATTCATATCTTCCTAGCTTGGCTACGCATCGAAGCACCTCTATCACCCGCTCCAAGTACCAGTATCCTTCCTGCACGTCTGGCACAATTGCAATTTACAGCCTTCATTTTAATTACGTGATCGGTTACGATTTCAATAAATACGCCAAGCAGAGCCTGAGCTCGCTAAGGAATGAGCACATTACGCCTCATTCCTGCGAGTCGAGATCCAATTCGACCTGCAACTCGAACTCAGCTCGGGTCGTTTTCCCTTCTATTTATTGTAACGCCATCCGCTATTGAAACTTGCAAGTTTGAGGAGGCGTCCAATAAGAGTACTTATCATTTTGAGGGATAACCCCTGATTATGATGATTATCACTCCTAAGTCGGTCTTGATGAGCGATGTTCATGACCAAGTGAGTGTCTGGCTACCTCGACTCACCGTGAGGAAGCGTCTGCTGGGCGGTCGGAAATTTCGGTGTTTTCTGAATTACTGTACAACTTTTCCTCGTCATGACTGTGTTTAGCTCAAGGATTTTCCTTGCAAATTAGCAAATCCTAGTTGGTTCTGCTCAGCGTTAGTTATTCGAAGCGTATTTCGTAAATATTTCCTATATGTCAAGGTTGAAAGCTTCTGTTCTCTTACATGAAATTATTTATTCTACGCTCAGTAAACACTTTATTTCATTTCAGTGAAGTAAGGGCCCAAGAGAGGGTTCCGTCACCGTTTTTACATTTAGATTTTCTTTACAAATTCGTGCCAAACACTTATATTCACATAGTTCTATAACAAAGCGTTGATGCATGCGTTGAATACGATACAGGGAACAAATTCTTGTGAGCAGATAATTATCGTAATTATGAATTATAATTCATTTGACGTACTGCATGGTACCAAAATACAGCTATTCATCAGTTAAAAGTTCGAGACAAGTTTTAGGAGAGGGATACTTTTGTATCCATTCAACATAACTTAATGATCAGCTTACAAGGAGCACAGACAGGTCTCCGGCATACGATGCAGCGTTACTTACAACACTCGACTGCTGCGTGCCTGCTTTCCTGCGTGAACGAACGTCCGGCTGAAATTACATGTATTATAACTCCGTGTATGGGAATGATTGAAATTCAATGTTTTCGTCTTTATTTGTGGGTCAGGAGGTTTAATTTTTTATACGTGTACAGAAAGCGCGAATAATAATTTTGAAAATCTGAGTACCACTTGTTTTACCTGGAGAGCTTAAAATAACAAATTTGAACGATTTACATTTTTTCGAAATTTTGAAGCGTGAAAGATGGTTAAATAAAATACAACAGGTACGCAAGCAACAAGCCTCAATTTTCAGCATCATATTCACCTCCATATTTATCCATGAATACGACCTTATGTATAATTTTGACGTCATGGTTCGTTATCTTGATTGTTGCTCATTGGGACTCGGACGATGCACGTATCCATGCTACTGGTTTGTAATGCAGTCATTCAAGAAAGTCGCCCACAGACCGTGAACGCTGGACGCGACAGGTTTGTGCGAGCAATGGCTGCCTTCGCCGCTGCATTCGTTCCTGGTTTATTTGCCTTCGTTTTTTCGTGACTGTTTCCATTTTATTCCAAATACAATTTGCATACATAAACTGCAGCAATATAATATACGAAAGAGAATGTTAGGAAAGTCTCCCTTTTATAGCTAAGGGTCACAACCTTAGCATCATTACAATCCAGACGATGATAGTTGGAGAAAACTGGCTAACCATTTTAATGAGTCCACTTTCTTACGCAATATTTATGTGTGCGATTTGACCACGAAAAATGCATATAAAGAGACAAACAAACACTCATCGCCCTTTATTATTCGCTGTTATAG
>VOMN01120417.1:0-20513 GCA_014899125.1 Orchestia grillus
ATCTCGGTAAACACAGCGAGGACTCCTACCTCTCCCCTCCCCCACCCACCCTGACAACCTGCCTCACCTCACCCCTGAGGTTGAAGTCAACTGTGTGGCTGCCACGCTGTCGGTGGCGAGTCACGCGAATATTTGGGCATGAAGTGGGGTTCGCCACAATATCTTCGTCATTATATTCAAAACTTAGCGAGATTTCTGAAGACGATCACGAGTGGTTCAGGATTTAGAAGTAAAATAACCGAGACCTTCTAGTTCAGTGAGGGCAGAGGAAGGAAATTTGCTAAATACTTTTTGATTGTTGTTAATAAAATAGAGGAAACACTTCAGGAGCAGCACGACTACCCTGAGGACTGGACGCGGCGGAGTGGCGGCCGCAGCAAGCGCGCCGTAGGAGGCTCAGAACTCGACCCTCTGGAGAGTGTGGGACAACGTCCGCGTCACATTCACTGCAGGAACAAACTTCGATACTCGGGTATCCGCGCTTGTCCAAATGTGGTGCCTGAGCTGAAGTTCAACTTGGAGTATGGGAAGCAAGAAATGAGCAAACGCGGCCACATGGGTCCTTCCGTCATGGAACTCTTTGTATCTTGGGAGATGTTCCTATTGTCTTCATAGGACAATGTGTGATCAATTGCAATCAAATGTACTCAATTGAACTAAAATATGCCTAAAATTTTCACTTGTTCATTAGTCCTTTCGTATTGATAGGGATTACACATCCCTGCAAATTTCGTTGCTTGTTGAGTCTAGGGCAGAGGGGGACCGTATATCGCACGGGATACTACTGATGACACGCCGCGCCCACACAACTGAATAGCGTAAAACGAACAAAACTACATTACACATTGACAGAATGCACGTATACCAACAGCAACAAGTATACAAAAGAAAAACGAAATAAATTATTCCACCATTGGCAAACAATCTACACGAAAGACGGGATTAAAAGGTTTAATTAATATTTGAGGTGAGAGCGGCGTTTTAAAAGCGGCCACCAACTGGTGTAGGCCTCCCTCCACAGCGAGAGGAGGAGACACGAATGCGTCGTGGCAACCTCGTTATGTCGCGAGGACACGAGGGAGAATTACGTGCACCTGGCGCCATGTGACAATTGTTGTTTCTATCGGTGTCACCTGCGCTAATGACGTCCTGGTTCAGATGCCTGGCATTGCAACGGAACACGGGTCTTGACCCGAGCAACTGTGGCCCAATTGGCGGTAGAATTAATACTACATTAATGACGACCATTAGTGGACAGTTACAGCCATACAAAAAGAATGAATCTGGGCACCGTCACCACGGCCGTACATGATGAGCAAGGAGTGAAGGAAGTTTTTTGCCCGCAATCTAATTGTCGTGATAATGAACAATTGAGTGCAGGAATGTGGCTAACTAGAGGGTGAAAACTTGCAGCTCTATTGAAATTGGAAGAATATATATATTTCCACGCTTTCAATTGAATAAATAATAATTACATGATGAACATAACAACGCCCATGTGCGTACTTTGTACGCTTTCTGTAGACGATAAAATTCGGGATCTTGTAATGTAAAATCTTGTA
Organism: Orchestia grillus; assembly: GCA_014899125.1. NCBI lineage: Eukaryota > Metazoa > Arthropoda > Malacostraca > Amphipoda > Talitridae > Orchestia > Orchestia grillus. The sequence goes on from VOMN01120417.1 coordinate 1,563, forward strand.
AATTGATATCTTGTGAAGAATCACTTGTAAAGAAATATAGAACGGAGCAGCGACGCCATCATTACCTCGTCTGACAGACTTTAGGGTGGAGCGGCAACCATGACTCCCCCGGCAGACGTGAGAAACTAACTGCAGGCGGCCACACTCGGCACACACCACACAGAGGCAGTGAGGGCAGCGCGTAACCTCGGCGGTGACCCCAATGAAGAGGGGCGTTTATCTAATAAAGCTTTAGCACGCTGCCAGCGAGGGGCAGGGCTGCTGGAAGTGAGAGGCAGGGCTGCTGGAAGTGAGGGGCAGGGCTGCTGGAAGTGAGGGGCAGGGCTGAGGAGTCGGGAGCAAGCAGCACTCATCCCCACGTAATGGGGAAGAACAGAGGTTTCAGCTCAGGGAGCACATAGAGACGGGGAGTAGAGGAGGAAGAGGAAGGAAGGATTCTCCTCAACGTTGTGGCGTTGCAGTTGGGCGTTCGCGTAACTATAGCTGTTACAGATATATGCAGTTGCAGGTAAGCGTTGCCGAAACTACAGCTGTTGCAGATATAGCCCCCACTCGATATCTACAGCGACGACAGCGGGAGAGGGGAGACTGTCGCAGTTGTAATCGTGCTCCCTCTGGTGCAGTAATGTCACTGTGGCAAGTGGCACTGCTCAGCTTTTGATTTAGGCGATTTTTTCTCGATAAATGATTTTCGAATCGGTTCTACAGTGAACATCCGAGAGAAAATTCTGACTCGAAATCACTAACAACCACCGCCGACCGCGAGTGGCAGTTCAGAGCAGCACTGCAAAGTCATGGAGGAAACGCGTGGAAGTTAATCACATTTGAAAACCTATTAAAAATACTTTTCAACGGTCTTGCATAAAAATGGTGTCGTGAATATAAACAGAATTTTGCTCACGGTTAGGAATACGCACGTAGCGGATGAAGCATGGTAGGTATTTGAGCTAAAATAGTATTCTCAAAAACCGTAGATTTATTTCAAATTCGCCTAGCACTACCAGCGCCCATCAGACCGCGTTGTGTGCTCGCGTCGCTGAATGATTAGTTTAAACACACCATGCGTCTGAAATTACGTATTAATTTACCAGTAAAATTGAGAATAGCACTCCGTGGGCAGTGGCGCAACAGTCAGGGGCCCAAACCTGAGCGTCTAGATCGAAAAGTAGAGATTTATCGTTTTCAGCTCGCCTCACTCGGAGCTCGTTCAGTGTACATAAGAGCCCATAGCCTCGGGGGTTGAAATCAGTGTATTTAAAACCTCTTCTATAGGGTGTTGCCGTGCACGACGAGCGTAGGAATGTTGAGAAGCGTACGTAGAATTTCCCACGAGTTTTAGAGAATCCCACTATACAATAAAATGTCAGGTGCCTCCTTATATATATCAATAAATTTCTAGATTTTGTGCGTTATTTCTCCCAGGTTATTACAATGGGACTCTCATTGAACAAATTAAATTTGTGGAGAGTTTTATGCACTGAGTTATATAATAATAGCCCAGTCTTGCTTAGTTGGTTGGTCTTCCGTCCGCCTGTCACGCTCTTTAGGATTTAAATTGCAAAATTGCCCGGGTCCGTATTCCTAAACTAATAACGGGACGGTCAGATAAAGCAGTCCGTATCAATGATGTTGGAAATTGGAAATAACATTGTTTGATGTCAAAGTTACCGTAAATAAGAGGGCATTTCAAGAAGTTAATATCATTTGCTCGGCCATTTTTGGTGGGTTGCCTCCACTAGTAGAATAGAATACGATACCAGAAGCTATCTCTGTTGACCGATTCTTGGGTTTGTACCCAAGTCCGGTGCCGTTAGACACCAATCACGCACAGGCAAACGATCAGGCGCTGAGCAAAAGGGCAGGACAAGGCGAAGAAGATAGGTAGGATAACCGCCAGCTGTGTTCTGTGACTGCCATCCCCACCACCTCCACCTCAGCTGGGGAAATTCTACTGAAATGGTGATGCATTCTTCATTGCCCCTAGTCAACTTTTCAGTCATCATCCAAAGCAACTTTGGGTTCCCATACAGTCTCTACAAACAAGTAGTAGTGACACATATCATACAGTGATGTATTCAGTGACGTGGCTCATTGAAATGAATTTAGTGCTGCGGCTGATTGAAATGAATTTAGTGCTGCGGCTGATTGAAATGAATTTAGTGCTGCGACTGTTGTGATGAATTTAGTACCACAGCTGTACATAGTGATGAATTTAGTGTCACAGCTATAGTGATGAATTCAGATCACAGATAATCCAATAAGCACGCCCCATCACGCACGCATGAGGTCATAAGCACGCCCCATCACGCTCGCATGAGGTCATAAGCACGCCCTATCACGCACGCATGAGGTCATAAGCACGCCCCCATCAGTACCATGTAACACTGGCAGAGGAGTTGAAAAAGAATGACTGTAGTCTTATCTTTTCAGGACTCTTCAAAAGAGTGTTCCAACTTGAGAACGTGCTGATTATAAGCGCGCCGCAGTGCTACTGTGGTGATCGAGTCTCGACTTAGAAGTCGGTTGATGCCAATGACTGCGTGAGGCCAAAGCTGACAATCCAAAAAGGATCATCAAGACAAACAATTATGATAGAATTTTTCTCTCCTTCGCCTGATTCACTCTCCCCAGTTCTCCTTCTTCCTTCCACCCCACCTCCTCCTTCGCCTGATTCATTCTCCCCAGTTCTCCTTCCTTCCACCCCCACCCCCTCCTTTGGAGGTGACAGAAAGTGGAGTCCGCCGTCAGGCAGCGCTGCGGACAGGCGATGATCCCCGACAGCTCGTTAGCGGCCGCCGCCCGCCACTTGACAACTGCAGGCCCGCAGATAACATCGCTGGCGGGAACCGAGCAGAACCGGCGTGCAAGTTGGCATAATGAATAAGCCACTCGATGCTGGCTGGTGCCGATGATACCAGGAGATAAGGAAGAGCAGGTCGGAGTTGGAGGAAGATCAAGTTCGCTTTTGAAAAGCATGACGACCTAGCGCCAGCGGAGACGCTCGCCGGTCGGGCGTCGCTGGCGAGTCCAAGTGAGCTGCAAGGTAACTCACGACGGTCCAAGACGTTTAATGAAGTGCAAGCCTGAGACAACTGAGCACCGTCACCAGAGTTCGCCACGGTGGGTCTTTTGAGAGCACTGTAGCCCGCAAAACGAATAACAGCTGCTCATGCGGACGACAGAGGGTCTTGTACAGGTCAGGGCCTTTTAGGTGCGCTGAAATTTCTTACATTCTTTGTAATGTGCTCCTAGTCAAGTTTTCTATCATCACCAAAACGAGTTTCGGTTCAAGTACAATCTCTACGAAGAAACAACAACTTAACGAAAATATAGAAGAAGTTTGTGATGTTATCCTCAAAAACTATCAAACTCAAAACATTGCAGGTCTGCATTTCGCTCAATTGCACGCAAGTGAGCGCATTCCCCCACATCATTAGGAACCGAAAGACACACGCGTAAAAAGCAGACAATCATAACAATTGTAAGGAGCTAAGATTTTTTCAGAACGGTGATTAAGCAAAATACGAAGGCTAGAGAGGTCGGGAGCCCGTTCTCACTCTCACCATTTGAGCGTGTGTACGCCAACAAGCAAATGACATTAGAGGCACGAAACTGCTGCTCTCTGTGCCGTTCAGTCGAAATAATGTGTTTGGAGAAGCAATATGGCCACAGCCGTCATGTTGTCGTAAGATGACAGTCAGCAACACGCAGCAGCGGAGCCACATTACGGGACCAAGAGAAGCCTTCAGCAGCGCTGTGCTGCCACTGACGCCAGTCCGAGATTTGGAGGTCTTTGTGGGTCTCATTTTCTTCTCAGCGGCTTTGAACTCTAATAGGACCAGTGGGATATAATAGGACCAGTTTCAGACGAGAGCTGTTCGCTTTTCGCACCAAGCCAGCTGCAGCATCACAGCAAAATAATTCGGGTGTCATGAAGTTAAGACCGGGGTTCCGGTGCGTACACTGTTGACGCAACATTGTTGATGCTCAGTGTTGGCTCACACACCCTGTGTTGCAGCCGCCGCTGATGGTGCACTGCACCTGTAAACAAACTTTGCACATTATGTGACACGCAAGCTGCCACGGCCATGCTCACGCCTCAAATTAATTGTCCTCTATGAAGCTACAGAGGTTCGGCGCGAACCAACTTCGTGAAGTGTCGTCCTACAGTGTTGGTGTAACGCACATCAGAGCTGCTGCGTCGCTCTACAGTGTTGGTGTAATGCACATCAGCTGAAGTGCCTAAACAAGATCATGACGCGTTTTCAAAAATGATCCAAAAAAAGTTTCAATTCATTGAACAGAGTCAGTCGGTCGATGAGTGACGGTGCAAATCTGATGTCAGATGGCAGGTATCCCCGCACCTCGGCAGGGTTGGGTGCACATCACGTGCCAGGCCACGACACGAACTCATGACGTCACACCTACAAGATTACCTAGCAAGATGGCGGTGCGATGCAGCCTGAAATGATATCATACAATTTCCTCTTAGTAAGGAGGTCCCGGGTTCAATACTCCAGGCGGAGTGGTCCCCTCGGTAAAGGTACAATAAACACTATATCCCTAAAACGACGGCACACCTGTGCGGCCCGGGACAGAGTGCCCAAGCTACATAGAAGGTATTGAAGGGATGCACGTAAAACATTGGCTCTCGGATATAAATTCCCCTTCTTCGCCACCTGAAGGAAAGTTCACAATGTTGGAATTTGAGAAATCGTGAAGGCTCTCCGTTGAGACGCGCGTTGCCGCACCTCGGCTGCGCGAGGGGAGAGAAACGGAGCAAGAAAGAAAAATTCTGCCAAAACGAATTTACTGATAATAAATGAACTTTAAGAGTGTTTTAAATGCATTACTATGAGAGGGTACCCTACAAAAGACGTAAAACAAATTTGTTTTTATCAATTGAACATACGATATGTTTAGTCATCGTCAGATGGCAGATCGCGTAAATGTTGGACTGACAACCTTGAAAAATAAGAACGCCTGTTGACAACATGCCAACGACAACGTTTACGTTCTCGCCTTCAATCTAAGTATAATGGTTTCATAAGCAAAAAATTTTATGACCTATCATAAACGGCAGAATAAAAAATTCAGGTATACCCCTCAATTCAAACCTATCGATTCTTGGAATACTAGAAAAATAGAGCATGCTATATTGTTGTACATTAGGCAAGGGTAAAAGAAAAGTTTTGTTTTCGCAGTATTCAGGAGCATCACGTTGAGTGTCATCTATGTCATCATCCAGAGCATCATCTTAAATATCTGGAACAGCCCCTACAACGACACCGTCAGAAGTCTGCAGAGCGTAGGAGAAAATGGCTCCATCATTAGACAGTAAAAAGGATCGACTGCACAGCTCTCGTACGGTCATCACTGCCAGCTGTCAGTATCTTCTGCTTCGTCACCACTCCGTCACCACTCTAGAGAGACATCACTTCATTCAAAATGAAGTTAAGAACGCCTAGAAAGCTTCACTACATCGAGCATTGCATCAACGGGTCACACAAACGTGCGGCGTTCAAAGCACGCGTTTTACGCGTGTACATCAGCACGTCAACGCGTCTAGCATACTTGGACGATTGCGGCCAATGAACCGTCTGGAGCAGGTGGTCCTCGCCAGATTGACGCACAACACAATTACACCGCACATAACACACAGCTGGACACGCACCACAATCTGACCAATCCCCCGTCTACCTCACGACCGTTCTCCGCGACACTTCATCATGACCACAATCTCGCATTCAGTGTCGCGAGGACCACATCGTCCTTCCAGCACAGACCGATGTCCGAGCAATGGCCGATCTAATCAAGGAAGAGACAATGCCGTGTTCGGTGTGCAATTCTCAGCATTCCCTGCGTGCTGTGAAGCCACTTACACAATGGATATCTGTAGCTTGAAATTTCCTTTCTCCGCAACGCGTTCGCGTTTCTAGACAATAAGGCAGGAGGTCAGTGGACCGACATTCCTTTCATCTTCCTGCCGTTAATTTGTGTCTCCAATTGACATGAACCAATAAAACGGCAGCTGCCGTACAGTCGAGAGGCAATCCGAAGCAGATAACAGTATCAGTTTTCCACGGCTTTCTCGCGACCAAGAAAACGTGTCACGGACTTCGACTAATTACAGGGTGAACGCAGGCCATGTGTCCGTCTGAGACACGCAACGACTCAACAGAAAAGCACGAAATCGATCAACATTAAACAACGATCATTTGAAGTCCTCGTACAAAACCACTTTGAAGAACTCATACCCCAATATTTTATTTCCATCATTCTTAGATGTACTTTTAATTCGTGCCCCAGCAAAGCTGGGCTCGCACGCACACTAAGAAGGGCCGCAAACAACGAGCTTCCCGTCACGCCTGAGCGGGTCCCGGCGCACGGCTGCCCAGCGCACACAAAAGCTTCTGGGGCGCGCACAAACGGATCCGAGGTACACCAAGGCGCATCAATCCTTTCCCGGTCAGGGTTCGAACAAAAAGTTCACTTGCAACTTTTCTCGATTTCAAGTACAATTTCTTGAAGTGAATTCAAAGTCATCTTAAGTTTCTGGTCATCCTTTATTTCTTCTTCACTAAGGAGGCTCAACAATCCTCTGCAGTTGATTGACACCTTAATGACCTGAAAATTTCGAATTCGCTGAACTTGTTTGTATACCTGTAAAGCATAACACCGAGACCTCGAGCACATGAGCAGTGGTACGGTAACAAGGCGCACGATCTGCCTTAGCTACTCCAGAATACAGGAAAATTTCAACAAGGCAGCTCCCCCACCACTCGCACATTCCCGCTCCCTAAAACCCGTATTACACCTACGCACGGATGCTGCGGATTGCTCAATCCGATAGAACACTTTTAAAATTTAAGTGCGGATGCCGGCAAATCAAGGATGCATATAGTACGGATCCCTGGCGGAGCTCAGCGGACGCTTATCCGCCGATATCCGCGCGTAGGTGCGATATGGGTTGAAGACAGGCCTTCCACGGCGCGTTTTTGACGCTGAGAGCGTCAGGCTGCGCCTCTTGTGCCTCAGCGCCTGTGCCTGCAGAGGCACAAGAGGCGCAGTTGAGTCCCGTCTGCAGGTACCGTACATCGACACGTTTGCTGCTAGTTGACCACTGACTGAGACCCGTGTCTGTTCACGGAAGAAAGGGGAGTCATGATTGTCATAATGGGGTCTTGATTGAGTCATTTGCTACAGCTGTAGAGACCCTCGATTGAGTCATCTGCTACCGTCTCGCTGTTATGGCTGGTGCCGCACAGCCAGGGCGGCAGGCCGACCGCACAACGCTGGCCGTCACGGGAGAGAATTGAACAAGGAAGCAGGCGCCTATTCTTTAATTTCGTTTCAAAAAATTCAATTTCGAATGTGAACAACACGTTGAATAAGTGGGGTTTAGATATCGTTTAGTACATACGACATTCATTTTAAGCCCAGTAAATCTGGCAACAGCAGCTGCTGAGGTAAGGTCGGCATACCTCTGGAGGAAGCCCCGTCTCTGAGGCTCACTGGGGAGCTCACGAGCTGACTTGTTCACAGAGGGCCTCAGCGATGCTCTCGACCTCCAGTGAAGTGCGATGTGCAGAGCGCCAAGCAATTCCTTATACTGCATACCACTTGAGGCAAGTTATATTGCAATTAGGCAGCAGCACACCATGTATTAAGCACACCCCACAACAAGCACACCACTCAAGCAGCGCCAGAAAGTAGCTGTGGGAGGCGCTGTCTCCCCTCCCCCTACCCAACGCCCCGTGCGCCACAGCAGGACCACATCGCCAGGGTCTGACGGAACATTTGCCCTCGCAGCGCAGCCCTAGAATGCCTGAAATGCTCCTTCATGCACGGCCTCAGTCCGCCACATGCCAGCATCATATGGCAGCGCAACGCACGCCATACCTGCTAGCATAAATGTTTCTTCTAATTTCAGGCCTGGGAGGTTAGTTTCCAAGCATCTCATTTCCAAAGAATGTGGCCCATGCACATCCAGTACTGAAATATTTACGGAGAAATGTTCTGGAGTTCGTACGTAGCAATTAAGTTCATTCTTAGGTTTTTTACTATGACGACTAACGGGGCAAAGGTTCATAAGAGGCAGCATTAGACTCCCGAGACGACGGGGCCACTCCTGCTCGGGCCCAAACAAGTGTCGGGACGATGGGCCCGGTCATAATTGGGACGATGGGCCCGGTCATAATTGGGACGATGGGCCCGATCATAATTGGGACGATGGGCCCGAGCATAATTGGGACGATGGGCCCGAGCATAATTGGGACGATGGGCCCCATTATAATTGGGACGATGGGCCCGACCATAACTGGGACAATGAACCCGACCATAACTGGGACAATGGGCCCGGCCATAATTGTTCACACGCGCGCACGCACCTCATGTGTGTGCCACAGCGCCGTGTGCGAGTCGTTGTGTGCACCAAAACAACATCTTCGCTACGGCCTAAAAATCTCAGGGATTTGCAATGGGTTAAAGAGCAAAGTTTATCCATGATTTTTCTGCCTTCGTTTTCACAACAGCCAATAAAACGAGCACTGTTAGCTCAGGAGAATCGAAGAGCTGAAACGTCAATAAAAAGCGTAGACGACGTGTTCCTGAGGATAAGAGAACCAAAAAAGTTCTCGCTCTTGGATTTAGTTACATATTGAAGAACGTAAGGACGAGTCAGACTATTCTTACAAATAAATGAGGCATCAGACCCCCAAAAACGGATGTTAAGGCAAATTTTGACATTGAGAAAGGGGCGCTGGCTCGTAACTCACGCTAGGTCCACAGCGCGAGTGTTGACGCATTTGAAGGGATCTAGAAGAGATTTAAGGGTCGTAATTGCGTCCCAGTGTCTTCCCAAGGAAAAAAGAGGTCATAATTGTGTCCCCGTGTGCCGCACACACGCTGCAGGCTTGTCATGACGCACACACGCTGCAGGCTCGTCATGACGCACACACGCTGCAGGCTCGTCATGACGTACACACACTGCAGGCACATCATGACGCACAAATATGCAGCGAAGCAGCGCAGAAGTTCTTCAATGTACCCAAAGATGTGCCTACTTCCATGTTAAAACTGAACAAAAACGGATTAAAACATGTATCAGTGACGCATCAAGGAGCAATTTCATATTATCTGATGTGTACATCAGAGTAGAAGACGGCATGCACCAAGGGCGCGCCCTGACCAGCTCTCCCCAAACGCGCAGCTCCAGTCAGTGCAACTTTGGCGAGTGGAGCCAACATGCACGGACGTGGGCGTCGTGATGACGTCACGAATGCTTCCTCACAAGTTCAGGCCTGCACTACCATCACAGGCAATGCTTGACACGACGTGCAGCAGTTAGATTTTCATCGGTTTCCAGAAATATAACTTTCATTCGTTCACCTAAGGAGCTCAAATCTGTCACTCGAAAGCAGTTATTTTGTGTGCACCCGCGCCTTGTCCGGTACTCCAGGTGACGGGCGTCCGGCTAGAAAACCTCAACCTCCTCCTTCCATTAATTAACTCGACTGTGCTTGCGCTCCAGTCCCCGGGCTTTGTGACGTCATCGCACAAACTGTCGACCTCACACCAGCCTGTTGAAGTTTGCGTAGACCACCGTGAGGGGGGAAGGGGGGAAGAGGGGAGGAGTAAGTGACCAAATCTGGTCCTGAACTGCTCATTGTGGACTCGATGTCACCTGAGCGCCCGACCCGCCTCTACTGTACATAGCATTATGCGTTTCTTGAAATATAGAACTCCGAGGATACATTTTTACGGATAATTTGGAGAACATCTTCTGGGAGTTCTTTCGAGTTGTTTTACACAACGAATTTTTAAGGAAACAAAATTACAAAATCTGCGAGGGATATGGACGAAACGGGTATCTAGTATACAGATCGAATTTTCGGACGGTACCTTTCTTCGTTTTTTGAAAGAGTTGTTCCATTAAATTTACACTGCTGGATAATCACGTAATAAGTTTAGGAGAATTCGATATATCTAGTCTGTCTATCTATCTATCTATCTACACAATAATAAAACTCTGGTCGTCTTGCTCGTTTGTTTGCTTGAAACCGTGCACACGTTTGTCTGTCGGATCTGAGATATTCGAAATTTATACTCTTCGTTTAATCCTGTATTGTGGATACCGACTTAACTGCATAAGATATATTTCTGGATACAGTTTGATTTTGATAAATTTTATTTGACCCAACGGGTCACGTGTTGTCTAGTTTGTTAAAAGAACTTAGATCACTGAATCAATAAAATGCTTCTAAAAGTTTTCTCGATCTAAAGTTTTTTTCAGTTATCAAAATGTTCGGGGTTTCTTGGCTTATTTGATGGCTGTTTTCTTTACGATGCTAGTTAAGCGTATTCGATTTTTATACGCGTATAAGTATTTTATTTGTGCAACTATTTATTTATGCACTGAAGAGATTAGAAAGGAGAAATTTCACTGCTCCAGTTTTTCACGTTCGTATTACTAATGAGCGAGACAGAGAATGCAGTCCGCATCTGTGATACAGAAAATAACATTATTTCACGAGAAGTTTACCCTCGTTTTTGTCGGCATGGGACGCTAGTCCTTTAATATTTTACCGGGCTCAAATTATACAGGGTGACACAGAAAATGAGGGAGGATGTATCACAACCCGGTTCTAAATACAAAATGTACGTATGTATGATACCAAATAAATTTTGAAGATATTCTTCATAATATCTTCAAAATTTATTTGGTATCATACATACGTACATTTTGTATTTAGAACCGGGTTGTGATACATCCTCCCTCTTTTTTTTGTGTCTTCTGTATGTTCAAACTGATGCTAGAATTGTGATGGGGGACTTTGGAGGCTGGAAATGTCATCAATTTGAGTAGAGAGAGGCTCATAGCAGCCCTCGCTCACACTCTGAGTGGGCAGCATGACTCAGCCAAGCAACACCACTGGCCGGAGCCTCGGACATGCGAGTGCCGAGCGGCCGTCACACGCACGGCGCTGCCCACAGAATTGAGGCGGCAGTGTCACCACAGCGCCGCCCACGCTCTTCGCTCGAGACAGCGCTCCTGGTACCACGACACCCACACCCGCCACTGGGGACGTCCTTGGGGGCCTCCCACACCACCCACACGCGGGGGCCGTGGCCCTAACTCCCTCCTCACACGCGCCAGCTGCCCCTGCAAGCTTGGCCTTACACTGAGCGTCTCGAATAGAATGACACGCGTGCGGTCCCTCTTGGTGACTGTGCACTCGCCCCTGACGAGAGGAAACACAGCGTCACCGAACAGCTCGAGCGCCCGGCAGGCAGAACTCGCACGTAGGATACGGGCCCTGAGAGGCAAACACGCGCACCCGCTCGGGCTGACAGACGCGCTGCAGTGGGAGTCCTGTGAAACCCACTGCGCCTGCCGAGGTGAAAACGAGCAGTTTTGTGCCCAGGTCGTGTTGATGTAGGTCAGTAAGTCCAGTAAATCGGTTCGTCGAGACTATGATAGTTTAAAGAGCATAGAAGCTACTTTTTACCTCGGTCGTTGTGAAAAGAAAACTGCGGGCTTACTCAGTACGAAACATTTCTGATCCTCTTCGGTGCTCCAAATACCTTATCGAGAGAACAAGTGAAATGCGGGCACGCAGAGTCACCTCATACATACCCCCCTGAGCTAGAATGTGCCCATGGGGCTGCCTGACACGGCAGCTCCTGCCATCTACTACATCAGCAGGAACAAGTCAAAGTTTCCCCTCACTAAAATTCAGACGACTAGCCTGGGTCAAGAGACGGCGGCCCCAGCTGGAGACCGAGGACGGCTACAGGTAAACAGACAGCAGGAGCATCACCCAACAGAAGAATAAAGGATCACGAGACGCAGCTGCAGCACCTGCGGCACTCCAAGGTCTACTTCAACAGGATCGTGCTGCGTCAACTGGAGCATCTCTCAACTAGACCACAGCACAGCTGAAAATAACTCAACAATTCCAGCGCGATGTACACAAACTGCTTAGTTTGTTAGCAATGCATATTAGTGCACCATATTTTCCTAGTCGTACCTTCTTGAACGCCAATACAGGCTTTGTAGTTGGTGAAAATTAAGCCTTGTTAGTTTATCGATTGGTAAGGATTTCTATTTCAAGTTTGCTTGCGCAGTGCACCTGACACCCTGCACCACAGGTCCTCCTACACAACTCCATACCTCGCACTACATTCCCCCCCTACACAAGCTCAAACCCTGCACCACAAGCCGCACTACCCTTCCTGTGATGAAAGGAAAATCTTTCTTGCCCACAAAAACACAACAGTGTAAATCTCCAGCTCTCTGTCCCAGCCCTCCCGCCAGCCCCGTCGGTGCGGCTAGAGGCACAAACAATCGCAATTGATTGGAGTCGCACAAATGGGCAAGTCTCGAGTCTGGCACGCGAGCAGAAAGCGATTCGCGGCGCTCGAGTCCTGCCTGTTATGGGGGTGCCACGGCGCGGGGCGCTCAGCAGGGACCAGCGGCAGAACAAACCAATCACATCGCTGCTGCGGCGGTATCATGGTTACCGCCGATACCGACGTGCTTTTTGGACCAATGGGGACCAGCGATGTAGGCCCTAACCTGGCTTATGTTCACAAACGCAGACGAAAGAGAACGCAGGAATGTTTGAGGCGTTCATGAGAAGACGCAAGACATTTTTGCTGTAGTATGTGCCCCAACACCGCAAGGAACCTTTACTGGTATGGGGTGGGGGAAGTTAGGCGTGGGAAGGATTTATTGTATTCTAGTTCGGCTCGATGCAGTGGTGTGTTAAACCAACGTGAAAATTTGACATGAACACAAGCCGAGTGCCACAAAACAAGCCGAGAAGAGCAAAGGAAGAAGCACACAACACCCAGAATTTCACAGGCCCGTCCAGGACGGGATAATGCCAAGAAAATTTCTCATTTCTTAGGAGAAATTTGAAGAGCTAATGAGAGTGCGATGCATCAGAAATGGGAGTCGCAAGGATGAAGCAAGCGAATGGAAGAGGAAGAGAGAATAGCCGCCTCGCCAGCGGGACCCGGTTTGTGAACTTCAGAAGCGGAGCGCCGGCCCCAGCGTCCGTCCAGAGATAAGGAGGCCCACAGCACCTCGACCTCGGAGATAGGGACAACGTGCAGCAGAGAGGCAGGCTGTCAACAGGAACAGTAATGTATCAGTACAGCAGGTCCTAGTACAGCGCTGTGCACTACCAACACCTGTGACATCTCTTTAACGCCCGCTGGAAGACCGGAGTTACCGAAAGAGAATTCGGTATTTATGTAGTATGTGCAGTAGAAAACGGAGAATCTAAGCAAGGTGTGCTCCCGCACAAGATCCCCTGCGCACAGAAATAGCAATTCATGAATGAAAAGGAAGAAAGAGATTCGTGTGAGCAGGGGAAGAAGTTGAGGGCACAGCGACTGCAGTACCGAACTAAAGAGAACTGAAGCTGAACCATCCTCAGTGAACTAAAAGAGAAGCGTCCAAGAATTCCGTACTGCTGAAGAAGTGCACAATCTAGCGGCAGAGCAACGCCACTACAGCGGTTCCCACTCCCTCGGATGATCAGCCTCTCAACTCCAGCCGACACCGTCGTTAAGAAAAGATGTTCGAAGAAATTGTGCACATGCATCTGCACAAGCCGTCGAAAACCAACAGTTTCTCGCACTGCTATGCATTAGACAGAAAATCAAGCCAATATTTCCATTGTTTCCTGGACTGGTTCCGATTCTACGCCAAAACCAAACGCCCAGAGGCAGCGTCGTGACCCCAGGGTTATCGCCACTGCCCTCAATAGACGGGCGCAATATCGTATCCCAGATACACGGTCGTACGAAGCACGTGTCAAAGATCCACATTCGCCGGAAGCTCATACCCCAGATACACGATCGTAGGAAGTTCGTTGTGAGGGAATTAACAAAACATAAATGACCAGCTGCATTACTGAGACGTTTATGTTCAGCTAAACTTTATTTTTGAGTGTTACAACGGTACCAGCATGAATTAATTTAGGCGATAGTGTGTAGCGGGCATTGTTCTTTTCACTCGTCGTGTTAGTTACCGTTAAATAGACTCTACTTGTTCACGCTTACTAGTTTTTGTTTAGGTGTCTATTTTGCTCGTTTTGTAGTATTATAAGGTTACAACCGCTACTCTTGTCTTAACCTTCAAGGATGCATGGAAGGGTCAGGAAGAGTGTTTAGCTTTCGGCACCGTGAGAACCGTCAACGCTCTCATAGTATTAACAAGTGCAAGAATAATCTATATAATACTAAACTCTGGTGGTCTTGCTTGTTTGCTTGCTTGCTTGAAACCGTGCACACGTTTTTCTGTCGGATCTGAGATATTCGAAATTTATACTCTTCGTTTAATCCTGTATTGTGGATACCGACTTAACTGCATAGGATATATTTATGGATACGGTTTGATTTTGATAAATTTCATTTGACCCAACGGGACACGAGTATCTAGTATACTTCTAAACCTCCGCCCTGACATTCGTATCCTAGATACTCGCTCGCACAAAGCTCGTATCCTAGCTACACGCTCGCAGAAAACTCATAATCCAGATACACGCTTGCGGGAAGCTCATAGTCCAGATACACGCTCGAGGGAAGCTCATAGTCCAGATACACGCTCGCAGAAAGCTCATAGTCCAGATACACGCTCGCAGGAAGCTCATAATCCAGATACACGCTCGCAGGAAGCTCATAGTCCAGATTCACGCTCGCAGGAAGCTCATAATCCAGATTCACGCTCGCAGGAAGCTCGTACCCGAAGTTCACCTTCGTTGAATTTCAATGTCACAAAAACTAACAAGAAAAGCGCGACCAGTACCGGAGCGTAATTACGTGTCTCGGAATGAGAAGCTGAGACGATGAAAGTTTTTGTCAAAATAAAGAAGTAAGAAGACATCAAAACTGTACTTACACATCTCATCACACTCGCCACACTACACAGCACTACTCAGACCCACCAATACCACCTCTGTAGATACTAATGCCACACAAATGACACCATTATTGCCTCGTCCACCACCATAATTCCTTGACATTAGCAGCTCTACGTACGAATGTGGCCCAGCGGTCGCGGGTTTGTTCTTTTCACTACATTTTGGTGTTATTTGTTGGTCGGGGGAGGATGACGCCAGGTGGACGAGATTACGCGTGCTTTGCCTCATCTCTTCCCCATCAATTAATCACTCGTGCATCACTAATTAGGGTGACAGTATTTCTTTTTTACTCTACATCTCATACTCAATTGGATGGAAAGTTAAGAACACGCTTCTGAAAACTTGAAATACCCTTGTCAATTATTGAAATTTATGGATCTAAGTATTTCAGTTGGGAAGAAGCGTATTAGACGACTATCGGGAATCCCTTCGCATTTGCACTAATCTCTAAACTGACACTTCAAATACTTTACTAATAAACGATGTATACTGAGACTGAGAATTGAACGATACGTCATTAAGCTCACCTTGAAGGGATGTCTGTTGAGGATGAGAAACCGAGTCTGATTTCATTAAAAAGAGAGGCAACTCATGGGAAAAACAAAGTTTCTCATAAGCGGCGTTTGAAAGGAACGGGATATTATTAAAGATTTATGAATGCTCGATGAACATGCGTTTCCTTGCATAATTAGCGCGAGAGCAACTCATGATGAGTCTGTTAACAAGAGACTGTGAATTACATCCCCATGATAATCGATGGATAGCTCGACTGCCTCCACTGAATACATCCAGAGCGAAGGTCATGAATGTCACCGACAGAAAGCAGGCCTCGGCCGCACCTCACGAGACCCGCAGACAGGATTGGAGCGACGCTTTAACCCGCTGTCTCGTAGAGATTGCTGTAGTTCAAGACTAAGCAATCATCTACATATGAAGTAGAGAGATTTCATGAGGGTATATCACCGTACCAATAACTACAGAAAGCCTAATTGAATTCAAATAACTAAATAACGCTCCCTATCAGGAAATTACTCAGCAAAGTTCTGATGAGATAAAAAGTTGTAGATGCAACAAACGAAAGCAGAACCATGGGAGCTTTCCAGGGGATGTGGGAGACAAAGGAGCCTGCTTTGCATTTGCTAAAAGGATTAAATTAAATTATTACTTTGTTCTGAGTTCCCAATCCGCATGAAAAGAACTTTATGGTAGGGACTTAGCCAAACGGAGAATCTATGCACAAGTGTGTTCTCACATAGGATTCTCCGTGCATTGAACCAGCAACTTAAGAAAGAGGAGAAAGAAAAGATCAAGAATAATCAGAAAGAACACCTGAAAATGGCAAGAACCAAAGTGGGCAAGAAAGACAGGGGTCCCGAAGGTCTAGCTAGAGCCGAGGTACCTTAACAGTGCCCATGCGTATGCTAGAAGTCTCAGCTACGGAAACGGCAACAGAAATGCCTTGATTTCCATTCTTTCATAAGTAAATCATAAATGTACAACAAAAATAGGTGCCATGGTGTTCATGAGACTACACTACGAATAATTTGTTGAAGAAATTACCACACCGACTCATAACAACCCCCTCTGCCCAGTCCAGTACTCACGCGTCCGGCAGGGGGAGTACTCCTGGAAGTCGGTGAGGTCGTTGCGGGCCACGTAGCAGGTGCCGACTGGCTCCCGCCTCTTCAGGGACTCCGTGAACCACTTGTAGCGGGGGGCGCACGCCTGGGGGGGAGAGGGCACATTTGAGGGACCGGTGTGTAAAATACGGTCGGCGAAGTTCAAAATTTCTCTGAGACTCGCTCACCAGTGGGGCCGTAAGGCTTGCTGCGGGTGGGGGTAACGGAGGCCGCGTCCAGCGGACGCAACGCGTCTGGCGTAGTCCAAAAAAGCGCGTACGCAGCACGCGTGATGTCTACTGTGCAAACCCTTCGAATTGACTAGAAAGCAGCTCTTTTAGTAAAATTTTCATTCATTTTGCTCATCAATGTCGCGTTGGTCACAGATGCGTGGCGCTCGTGAGCAAATAAAACTATTCTTCACACCCCGGAGACGACAACTGGAGAAGAGGGCGCCGCTCTACACAGTTTCCGTACTCAGTGGACGTTTAGACCCATTTGTCGTCAGCGTCCAGAGAATGGGACGCAAATAAAAATTACTGTCTTTTCTTACTTCACTTTTCTTACAGATCTACTTCTCTTTTATTTGCCCACAGCACACCAGCGTACAGCCCACTTCACAAATAGCTAGCTACCACGTAAGAGCCATCCTACCATCACCAAACCTTCCCGCTGCCGTGGCCGGCCCCTGCGCCTCAAAGGAGCCAACCGAAGGCCCGGCGAGAGACTCTCATTACGACGCTCCGTCACGACCTCACACAAACCTGCGAATTCCTGCCAAGAATTGGGCTGCGGCACAGTTAGCCGAGATCACCTTCACGACCAGGCACGGCAGGGCACTTGACAGCCGAGTGTGTGCGGGGGCGAGACTGCATAGGTGTGACTGGAGGAGGGGGGAGGGGGAAGGGGCGCAGGCATGCTATCACGCCAGGGCGTGGCCCGGGGCAGGAAGGGCCCTGGCTCGAGGGCCAGATTGTGCTCCACTCTTTGCGCTGCCATCGATTTTGGCGACCCTCGAATTAGTTAGGACTGTTGAAGTGGCCGAGGGAGAGGGGAAGGGGGCTCTGGAATCTAGCAGCAACAGTAACGCAAAAATACAAAAACGTGAGAGCCAGCGACGCAAAAACACAGCAGCACAAATACAGCGACACAAAAACACAGCAAGAGAGAAAACAACAATATAAACGCAGCAACACAAAATACAGCCACACTAAGAACACCAACACAAGAAGTCACACTCGACACCACAGGCTTGTGAGGCCGCACAGGAGCGAGCGGACCCTCCCAGCCCGCTGCCGCACCGCCACCTCCACGATGTACGCTTCAGGCCCTGGTCACCCGACTGACACCGTGGCTTTATGCCGCCAAACTCTGCACTGCACTTGCACATCTCGGCTCAGTGCTGGTGCGCCGACTTTAGTTCGGGCGAGTGCGCTCGGCACTCGCATCTCAAGCGAGTACGCCCAGCACAAATATTTTGCTAATCCAATCCAAGGAAGTGAGTACAATAGCAAGCCCCCCGGACCAATATTTGATCACCTGCTACTAATCCAGTATAGGGCCTCCATGAGCACGAATAATGGCGGCAATTTCTTGGCGGCATTGAGTCTACAAGTGTTCTGATGTACACCTGGTTGATTTTAAACCACTTTTCCATCAACTGATATCGTAGTGCGGTCACAGTACGTGGACGATTTTCTCTTGATCTAACTTGTCTTTCTAGGTACTCCGACATATTTTCTATTGGGTTCATATCTGGGAACTTAGCCGGCCAATCTAAACCCTGATATATTCTGAATGATCATGCAAATTTATGACCGTTCTAGCCCGATGCACCGGCAGTTGTCATCCTGGAAATAGGCGAAACAACATTCCTTTCTTAATTCAGATATTGTGCTAATAGCAGAACTTGATCTTAAAGCAGCTTACTACCATATGCTGGTTCAGTTCAGTTCCTTGAATCGCCCCTTGCACAAATTGAAGGCTCCGTGAGGTCTTCAATGAACTCAACTGAGGCCATCATTGCTACAGAGACAGAATCGTGATTTCTCTGATCACATGACACTTCTTCACTCTCCTAAAGTGCAACTTGCATGTGCTTTGACTCAATTTAAACGAGAAGTCTTGAGGGGAGGGTTAACACTCGGCCGTTTACGAGCCACTCTGCTCCATAAACCCATTGCATGGAGTTTCTTCCCAACGGAGAGTTCGTTCAGAAACAGCACGAAAAGAGCAATCAGTGGCATTTCACAGTAGTTACATCCTTGAAACAAAGCGATTCCATTTAAAACCTTACCTTTACCTTTGATACCTTTGAGACGTCTGGGCCCTCAAGCCCGGGCCATACTGGGGTGCTGCCGCTTTGTGTACATGGTGTGCCTTCGCATATCCGCGAG
>VOMN01120425.1:0-12971 GCA_014899125.1 Orchestia grillus
GGAACGGAGAGGGGAGTGTAGGGAGGGTGGAAGGGCTTCATGGTGAGATGCTGAGACAATGGGTGTCTCAGTGGGAGACGCTGAGGGTTCGGCCGCATCCGCTCCAACTCCGGAGAGAAGTCGCGAGACACAGCGCGGGAGGGAGAGGGGAGGGAGGGCTCGCCTGACCTTTGCTCCGCACGCTCTTGACAATAGACACGGCTTTGTTGTACGTTTCCATTCTACAGTTTCTGTGTAATTTAGTGTTTCGCTCACAAGTATACTTAGCGCTGCTTATACCAAATCTTGTTAGGCTGCATGTCGGTAGCTTCGTACAGCATAAATGTAAATGGGCGTGACATTCAGCACATCGTAGGACGGGGCCGTTCAAAATTGTTCTGCAAATGCCACAGGATGTATTTCCCGGCGCTGATTCATGAAGCGCATACATTTTCTACTCATTTAGTTATCTTCGAGTTTGTACACAAAAAATGTATACTTCCTTAAGCGTCTTGAGTTTATTGAGCAAATCGAGTTGTCAGAGTTTTCATCTAGTGTATGCGCTTGTTTGAAGTATACGCTTGCACTTTTGGTGAGCACTTTTCACTATGTGTATTCTTTCATTTCGCTAGTGAAAGCCTAGGGCCTTTTCACTTCACTTCACAGTAAATGCTTTTCACAGCACTCCAGCCAATAAACTGACTCTGAAGAAATGCTTTAAAGATTCTAAATGATAACTCAAAGCCCACACCACCAGGCGCATTGCAGGTCCCCGTACCTACCTGGTCGCCATGGCGGTGGTGAGAGGCCTGTAGAGCTGCGCAGCACGCTCGAACTCTCTAACTTCCCGGTCCCGCTCCCACTCTGTGAGGGACGTGGACTGCACCTCGGCGTACCGGCCTGCCCAACAGCCACACAGTTGCCACTCTTTAGTTTAGCTTCGTCAGTCACACCGGACACCAGCTACAACCTAGCTCAAATAATATGTCCGACACTCAAGAGTACAACATCGAAATGCATAAAACACGAATAAGTATAACATGGAAATGCAGAAAAAGCGAACAAGTAGGCAAGAAATAAAGACACACATCTGGAAATCTCTCAATTTAGCGAGATTGAGGAAAAACAGGGGTAAGATATTACTGGCGCAATGCTCGCTGATTACAACGCATACCTCGCATGACTACGCAACTGCACGCACCACATTTTGTTTGATTCTGAGTGGTCATCTTCTAATACGAGGTAGAGCTCTTAGTAGTGTAACCTTGTACTGTAGCTGATATTTCTAAGCGTTAAAATCTTCAATTGAAAGTCATTACTGGTACATACAGTTACGAATCATGAAAAGCAAGAAAATTCATTGTTTTATATATTCTTGACAATCTTTTGAGCACAGTTCATATAATCGTAGTGACCAACCAATGCATTAGTCCCAGCTTTTCTCTCTCTACCGTCGCAGGAAGAGGCACAGAATCCCCCAGGGCACTCCCATGCCATCCTGGACGCTATACCCATTTATTATTTTTTCTAACTTTTAGAGCCGCAGCCACCGTAAGCGATCTCTGCAAGTAAGGTGCAGTAGTTACATCGTTAAGACCCTCGCACTCACTTTTAAGGCCCTTTTCCCTCATCCTGAGGTAGAGGTCATATCGCTTCTGCTTTTCAACATCACTGGCGAAGGGCTGGTAGCCCGGGGCAGGTACGGTGTCCGATGTCCCTTCGTCTGTGAACAGCTCGGGAGGCAGAGGAGGAGGGGAAGAAGAAGGCGGTGGAGGAGGTGGCTCCTGCCCTTTCACGCCAGTCCTCACCTGGCGCAGAAAAATAAGTTTTAAATGAGCTCCAACACAAAAGCAATGAAGAATTTTAGCTTTTGTGTCGAAATTTTTCAAAGCTTAAGACGCTTAGAGACTCCATTAAAATTAAGTTGGCTTTCCTTTCAGGCCCAGCGTAAACAATGCCTAATTTATAATTAGTGATTCCATAGATTCTAATCGGTATCATTAAGTTCTCACGTTCTAAATTTAACACCAATCCGATTTTTTAAATCCAAAGCTTTCTGTCTTCCTACAGACCAATAACACGTTATATGTTTGAGGGACTTACGCAACTCGAAAGTTTCAGTAGTACATACAACCCTGACGCCAGAGTAACACTAAGCAATAGAAAATTATGCGTAAAGGGAAGTTAACACGCATGAAAAATCATAAAATCAGGCAATATAAGTCCATTATTGATTGACAAAAAATGAATAAAGATTTCTTAGAAAACAGAAATTCAAGAGATCATATTTTTTATGAGCTTGTAGTAATCTGTGCAATCAACTGCAGAAAGGCCAACTTCCATAATTGTGGCAAGGTCCATCTGCGAGTACAAAAACTTAGAGCTCGGGAATTTTTTTGAAGCAAGTGCACTCTGCACTCAGCTCGTCTCACTCCAGGGGAATCCAACTGTAGGCACACTGCGCACCTCAACTGACGCAGCAGGAGCATCTCTAATTCTCCGACGGTCGTCTGGCCCGAGGTCATGGCGACCCAGGCCTCGCTCTCGAGGTCCGCTGCCCGAGAACCTGCACAGTGGGGGCAACACATCAAGGGCTCGTCATTATAACAATCCGCCCAGTTCTACTGGTATGAAGGATTGTAGCCTAGTCGCTCGAGTCTACTGGTACGTTGAGTTATCCACGTAACACAGTCACTCGGATTAATATGTTGAATTGTCCATGTAAACGAATCATTATGGCCAAACTTGAACTCATGGGAACCAGTAATTAAGGACTGGTTCATACAAACCAGTGTTTAATTATTCATGATAAATTTCTGGGAGAACCACAGCCGATTTAGTAAGGAATTTCAAACTGATGGATGAAATATTAGCATGCTATAAGTCATAAAACTAGAATACGTCGGTATAGAGAAGCCTCTGCTGGTGAGTGCAGGAGACACAGAAAATAGGGCGATGAATGCGCCAATGATGAACACTTTGTACTCAAAGACCAGAAGAGAACAATATAATATTAAGGAAAAAGAGGGAGATAATACCATTATCGTAGCAATACTTACAAAGCAAGGGAATGCCGTATCAATAAACGCAATGAGGTAGACTATCACAGCAATAAAAGAAAGCATCACAGACCCCTGAACTACCACGCCTAGCACCACAATAAAGGCCAGGAAAAAACGTGCCTGAACAAACACGTGCAGAACAAAATAAGCAGAGAACTGACCGCTTCCTAAGAGGCCGATGATGGGGTACGTAGTTCGGGGGTAGTCGTGGCAGTGGAGGGCCGGTGGTAGGCTGAACAGGGGTTGTGCTCAGCACAAAGCCTTCCAGTAGCTCGCACACCAAGCCCACCTGCAGTATGAACAACAGGTGTCATGCGGTAACAAGCTGTAAAACCACAGGTAACTTATATTTTTCTACTCGGTTCAGAGTACACCTGGTTGCTTCTGGTACCCGAAGGGTGTATTAACCACGCTGTTTCAGTCGAGGATCGGGACAGCTCACACGCTTTTAGCTTCGCGTCCATGCTAACTCAACCCTCTTGGGGCTTAGCCCAAGCAGGCCCCATACCAGATGCCCTGTACCCCACAGCTCTGCCGAGCTACGATCTTTACGTCCCGTTCTGTTGGACTTTCTTCAAACCTCTTCCTATCCACGGACCGTGGCTTCAAACATTTCCATAGTCAATCTAACGTGAAATCGTCTTCTACGGTTTCAGATTGCGGTCGAACCCTTCGCGTTCATCCCATTGGGTCCTGACCATGGAAGAGATCTACTCCACCCACTGCCTCGAAAACTCCTTAGCGGAGTTTTTTCTTAGTGCCCTCTCATGAAGAAGAGTGACACCGTCCGCGGCTTCGCCGCTTACACCTGCTTTCACTCCCAGTGTAAGAAGACTGCCTCAAATCCTGACATTTTAAGTCAGTGGCCCCACCCGGCGGTCTTCACCTCGTACTACTCCGAGTACACTAGAGACGGTACCTTACTCACCTACGTTTGGTTAGCTTACCTTATCCTGCGCATGAATCCTTCTTTCACCATCGCCCTTGATGTACGTCCGGGAGTCATTTTCTATATGACCAAGAGAGCCTGTCTGCGATCGCAGCTATCTTTCTACTAGCCTTCTATTAACTTCCTCCTATTTTACCTCTGGTACGGTTTTCAGTCGAGGGCGCCTCACTACCATTACCTCTCGCTTAGCTCGGGCCAGTGCTAGGGGAAGCAGCCAGGTGACACTTTGAATCGAGTAGAAAAATATATTCTATTGAAGAACGAAACAGTTCCTATTTTTCTACAAAGAGGAAGAGTGCCACCTGGACCATCCTCCCTCCTCCCCGGGCGCAGGAAACTACTTTCCGTCCTTCTTAATGCGGACTCAGGTCTGAGACGCAGCGCCGCTCGCCGCCTTATATGCTCTGCGGGCCTGGCCGCATTATACGTGTTGGCACCTTCGCCAGAGTCAAAATTTCTGGAACAAAAATTCTGGAGAATTAAAAAATTCTTGATTTCGACACTTAGTCCGTCCGGACGACTGATACGCGTACCTAATACACCCTTCGGGTACCAGAAGCAGCCAGGTGACACTCTTCCTCTTCGTAGAAAAATAGGAACTATTACGTTCCTCAATAGAATATATCTATACAATGAACAGCAGAGGAAATATTTGTGTACACAATGAACAACAAGGAAATATTTGCGTATACAATACGCAAGAGGCGCAAGCAGATCCTTCTTTAACGTACAAATACCAGATTCAATTTGACACAGCAACTCCAAGACTTCAAGATTACCAATATTTCAATAAGTCTGATCTAAGAATGGAAACAAAATCTGCATAACAATGACTGCACAGACTTCGCGTTCAGACAATATGGAACTAACTATTTTGCCCTTATAACTACATGCTGGAGCATTTTGCATCAATATATACCTGAGCGGAAACTTCACACGCACTGAACCATGTCACACATCAGAGTATGACATGGTACGACGAGGAACATCTGCTCCACCAGGGAGCTCCACGGTAATCATTTATACAATAATACAACTACTATAAATATGGCAAGTATTAAATAGCTATTACAACATTGTCATTTGTATTTTACGTTAATAAAATAAACCTGGAACTTACACTTGGTCTGCAAGCTCGGGCTGAGTCTCCGTTTTTGGTGGTCCCAGTCGGTTCGCCCGAACCTCCCAGGATGAAGTTGTAGTCAGACATGTCCTCCTGTGCGTAGATGTCGTCGTCTTCTTCCTCAAATGCACCAACACCGAAAGCCTAAGGAAATGCACCATATCAGCATATCATTTGTGGTGTCAATGAAGACTGCAAGCTCCCTGGGTCGTTTTTCATTATTAAAAAAGAAATACGGCATCATAACGATGCACAGATTACTGGTCTCCTTACTTCCTGCACACCCACTCTGAAAGAACTTAATTAGTATAGTTCAAAAATTTATTGATTTTTATTTGCACTGAATGACGAATGCGAACCCAGCCTAAAAAAAGGGCTTCGATTTATAACGATTATTAAGAGGAAAAATAAATAGGAGAAAAAATGAACCGTAAAGAAATCGATCTAGTGACATGTTGGGAGCACTGTAAAAAACAAACAGAGAAGTAAACCTATGACAAACTCAACAACTCATAAAAAGAAAAAACTTCAACATAACTGAATTGAAGCAGTCACAAACGCAAGTCCGGTAGCTTCAGCCAGCTGAGTCTCAATTAAGATCGGCCCTAATTTCATCTAATCCCGAGTGCCCAACTCACTAGCAGGTGCCTCAGAAACACCCACCTGTCCCTTAATCGTCATGGTTTTTTTCTTTTCAGTGACAGCAAAAGGCGCAGATTGATAGCGCTCCTTGCCGCCTAGGACGCTGTCACGGCTCAGAGGCGTGTAACCCAGACCGAAATTGTTGTCCTTTCTCTCCACCGCGGCCAGGCCTGAAGGTCCGCAGTCGTCAGGAGCGAAAGTGACATCGGAGTACTGGGGCGGCAGCTCTGAGTCAGAGTCGGAGAGGTCGCGCACGCCTTCTGCAAAAGGAATGCTCGAGAAGGTGGTGGGGCATATAGGAGGAGGGGCATATAGCGTTAGGGGTTAGCATGAAGTGGACACCAAGTGAAAGATTGTAAACCAATTCAGGGTCTTAAATTGTTAGAAGCTTTCAGTAAAATGAAAGCACCTAGTAATTCGTATAGATTATCCTCACGCTTATGACAGGCCTCCTCTTTACTATCTAAAAAGTCATAAAAACTAAGAAACCTCTCACTACCATGAAACATTTTACTGGTACTGCAACGTGACACGAACTAAGTACTATAAGAAAGGATATGCACTGCAGATTACCTAGGTTTGCTAGCAAAGACGTCACAATTCTCATCATCCAGTTCCTATTTTCGTCAGAACTATCACTAATTAGTAACTAAAGCTAGCGCAGAATAGTATTACAGAAACATGCATCATAAACTATAATTCATTATAAATACAACGGAAATTTTGATAAAAAATTTATTAACATACAAATATACCAATGCTAGAACCTCTTAGTTAACAACAAGTAAGCATCGCAACTAAATTTCAAACTTTTGCCGGAAAAGAATTGCAGTAGATTATTCACAAACTACTCTCTGTCTATTTAGAAATTAAATTATGATATTCAACTGTATCACAAAATTCGCCTATAAAGACACAGTAGAAGAAAAAAGTTTCTATCGTTGAAAACTGGAAGAAAATCACAGTAAACGATGAGTATTTGTTATAGATTACAGATTCACCCCTGATAATGTTTTTCAGTAAAATCCACGACGACACCAACAACTCAAAACATTCAAAAGTAGAATTAATATCACCAAATACCAATGAAACTGACATGCGAGCCTTCTTTGTTGATGTCTGGAAAAGCTCATAATTCTTCTGGTGATCTTTCTCTTAGTTATGGAAACCAATCAGGAGCACATTGGTCAAGTGTTGCTGTAATTTGTCACACTGTGTGTCAATGTCACAGAACTTCATGATAGTAGATAGAACAATCAATATTTCACGAAAACACGCCCATGCCTGGCCTCACCGATGAAGCAGAGTCCATATCTTATGAAGCCTAAAGTAATTCTGACGAGGTATTGTCAGTGAGCCTCTAGAGACTTCTTGAATAAAGTCACCCACTTCAGTGTGCACCAGAGGTCACAGGACAAGTAATGTTTGCCCCTTATTTCAATTATCCGGCCACATAGGTCGCATTACTTTCCTCATTGGAAGAGATCGACGGGACTTCTGCTCGTCCCCTTTAGATGAGCATCATGAGCTAAAATATTTAGAGTCAAAGCAGTTCACAGCCTAAAAATTTAGTTTAGTCTTCAATAGTTTTCAGAAGCATAGTCAAATTACATCCTTTTAAATCCCTGTAACGAAAATACACACAAATTTGTCATTACTTCTGGATATTATTAGGTTTTCATATTATTGGTACAATTCTTTCTCAGGAGCAAAGTCAATTGATGTTACCGCATCTTCTGTTAAGAAATAAATCAGTCGCTGGTCCCCACTTTTTCAGGGTGAGGTGGGGGCTTAGCAGTCATCAAACATGAAGCTGGCACATTAAAAATTGTTGGTGCAGTTGTTGGTCGGTGGATCCATATGTTAATTTCACCAAGGGAAGAATATGAAGATCAGTGTTTTTCACAAATGTAACTTGGAAGAATCTAAAACAAAGTCTTAATGAGGAAGCAACGCAGTCAACCAATTCTGCCTCGTTGACTGAGTTTTAGGTATTTTGAATAAATGGCCCTTATTTCTATCATTATATTTGGCCTTCTAGTTGGCAACACCGCATTTGTTAGGCATATTAATTGAATACATGAACAAAAACATGAAAAAATTTCAAAATCTAATTTTGAAACTGAAAGATCCCTTCAATGTCCCTTCATTTTGAAGGCCAAATATTGCTTGTTGCAAACTTTATGCGAATGAAATTAGTCCGTACAAGAGAGATCTATGCTATGGATTTTAATTGACACTAGCAGGACCCGTAAAATTTCACGGAAATTTAGACAAACCAAGCCCATGAGAAGAGGCTATCTCAAGTATTTGACAGAGAGTAAGGTTCAGGGGAGAGATTGTACGGCCTAATAAGCAATTCTTTCTTCTTGATGATGCGAATAGTCTGAACTCTATTATTGAAACTAAAAATGTGCCGCAAAGACTGGCTTTTTAAAGCGAAACATGCAACCCATACACAAGATACTTCGCTCGAGTCGTGAAATATCCCTTGAAAAGTGGCGAAGCGTGACGGAACTGTATGTAGGTAGGTACAAGGGTATTAATCTAGTATAATACTAAAACTCTGGTCGTCTTGGTCGTTTGCTTGCTTGAAACCGTGCACACGTTTGCCTTTCGGCTCTGAGATATTCGAAATTTATACTCTTCGTTTAATCCTGTATTATGGATACCGACTTAACTGAATGGGATATATTTCTGGATACGGTTTGATTTTGATAAATTTTATTTGACCTAACGGGTCATGCATAGTCTAGTATATAGATAAGCTCAGCAATAACTGCTTAATGAGCATAAAATTAAACAATTCTAGATGGTGACATATGGAGTAAACACTAAGAACACGAAAAATTCACGAAATCCTTCACAGAAACAGCTGACGCCTCATCAGAGGTCCTCACTTTTGCAAGCGAAACTTCGTTGGTTTGCAGTGAACTACAGAGGAATGAAAAAATCCATGCTAGAGAGATCAAACTTACAGACTTTAACTCGAGATAATTACTGCTCAATTTGCATTATATTACGTCCGTTATTGAGGGTATGAGTCTCAAACACTGAGAAAAAAGCAGCGGCAACTTCTCGCAACGAAAGCTAAATCAAAACTGGTATTTGCTGCTCCCATGCAAGTCCTTTCTTTTAGTTATCCTTGCAACGTGAGCATTTTGAATTCACTTCTGAGCCTTTTAACCTATAATCAAATCCCTACATGCAGACATACAAACACGTTAAACACTGATAGGAAATCGTACCTAAGAAATTTAAATCGCATACCAACTCACCAGTCGAAGGCTTTCTGTTGGTCCTGCTCCTCTTCTGCCTGTGGGACAGCCGGGGCCCCACGCCCTGCCCCTCACGCCACCCCAGACTGCGCAACATCCGCACGCCCACACTCTCGCTGCAACCAAACCATAAAGTGGGGCTGTAGAGCCATGAGAGCAATTAAAGTCCCACTATAGTTGCTAAGTGACACTACTAAGGAAATGAAAAATTTAATAGATGTAGAAAAAACGGAACAGGCAAGGGAACAGGTGCACTATGCTAGTTTAACTGAAATGCCACTATAGGTTCACTAGAGCAGTCATGGACACTGGAGTCACCAATAGTGGTCACAGGTTGTAGGTGGGAATACACACTGGCATTTTTCCCTCCCTTACAGGAGGAATGATGTTTCAATTCAAATTGCATTTTTACTTAATTAGCAAAGACAAGTGGGAATTAAATACAATAATTTTGGTGTGTCCAGGTAGCAGTTGATATAAAAGTTTATTCGCAGTATTGATCTACCTTTTTATCATTAACTTAAATCTGTACAAATAAGCATAACGCCGCAAATTCAAGACCAAACCTCGCTACGGCGCATAAATTTTTCTGTGCATGAAGCCAGACCTGGTGTTGACGGCGAGGTCAAGCAGCACGGGTATGCCAGGTATTGGGCCTGCCCCAGGCATGACGCGCTTCCTCTTGCTGCCACCACCCCCAAAGTCAGCAGAGGGCTGCAGGCGCTGAGCAGCGATCCCGTGAGCGCTTAGATCCTGCACATAAAGGGAAATGTATAGAACAATACGTGGCAGGGCTAAGTACAAATTTGTACTCACCACAAACAGTTGCGCTGTACACCAAATTACTCAAGCTATGTGCAGCAACATGGTTGTAAGAGAAGCAAAACTCGAGCACACGTAGTAAACTAGGCTAACACTTGATGTGTCATTTAAATTAAAGAGTAATAGAGGCAAATAATAATAGTATTAACACTACACAAGTATAACAGAACCACTTAATACTAATATTACTACTATAAACTAAAGGCCAAAACACAGTCTGAATATACCAGTCGTACACATAGTCACTGTACCTTTATCTGAAACTGTTACTGCTTTGCTCTCAGCATACTCATTGAAAAAAGGTTGAGCCACATCAAGTTAGCTATCAAATTGCTACTAGTGTGAAATGCCACAAATATCTCTATAAATTAAATTTTTCCTCTATTAGCACTTCAAATTTTCATAACTAGAAATTAACAGAGTACTGCTGAACTTTACATTCAAAACTAAGAGTTACAACTTTTATAAATTCAAAATCTAAAAAAAATAGGCTAATTTTTCAACAATTTTCACTGAACGTAGGTTTAGAGATAGTAGGTTTTGTTGTAAATTTTCAAATGAATTGAAACAATTTCTAAAACGAAATTAACATTTAACTTATATTCAAAAATCAAAATTAAGGAACAAATAATTAATTTATCATTGTAACAGACAACTTTCAAATGCCATTTTGCATACATTCAGTATTATGTATGCTAAAGTTGAGTCTGTCACAAAGACAAGCATTTATTTGTTTTCTCAATGCAGAGTTTCTGCAACAATACAAGAACATTTAGAGTAGATTTACGGTACAACTAATAGAGAAATATTGGATTAAATGTACAAATCATTAGTTTAAAAATTACAAGTAATCCAAAGTATGAAATTTAAGAATTTAGGAACTTATGTACTGTAAAAATGTAGGACTGACATGCACAGACAAGACTAAATGGCTGCACCAACTCAAGGTCTACTACCATATAAGGACAATGGCATAAATGAAAATTCAATTACTAGACATGCAATATTTCAAAGAAAAATTTAAATCATTTTTTTTATTGGTAAAATTGTATACATGTATAAACTGAAGCTACACTCATAAAAAAAAAAAATAACTGAGTGAATGTACACAAAATAAGAGAATTTTTTAACATTCGATAGTCAGACCCTAATTTTGGCAGTGTATCTTTGGTCCCAAAATCATGCTAAATTTTATCATTGGTCCACTGTGGTTTTTACTTACATATCCTATAGTTTCATCTATAAATCTACAGCATTAGCTGGATTTCTGTCTATCACTTTCCACCCTAATGTCTTCTGTAAGTTTTCTATGGAATTTAGGTTGGGACTTGGGAGAAAAAAGCTCTTAATCTGATATTTTTTATCCTTTGAATAGTCCATAACAAGTTCTGACATATGGCAAGGAGCTTTGTCCTGCATAAACACAGGAATCTCAACTCAAGAGTTTTGTCACACTGGCACAACATATTGTTCAAATATCTTATTAATTACACCATTAACTTGTAAATTTATATATACACAAGTGCAGTACCTAATTTTATAATCATACCATAGATCATGGTGCATATTTCAGTGACTTTGGCCATTTCCTTGATACAGTTAAATTCGGAATTTTAATCAATTTTTTCATAAATTACTTTCAATCACTACTAGATACATGAAATCTTAACTCATCCCCAAAAACTTAGTACCAATTTTTTTCAGGCCATTATATTGACAAGCCTGATTACAAAAGCTTATCTTGCTATTTTTGTTTCCTTACCTATCAGCAGCTTTTCCAAGAGCATTGGATCTGGCATAAAGGCATATTTTGTGCAAACATTACAATACAGTTGGTTGAGAAACACACATTTCTTCATAAAATTGCCCAAATATGTGTCCTGCAGCATGAAAATGATCCTTAGGAGCAAGACCATGAATGAAAAAAGATCCTCTGCCACTGTAGTTTTTCTTGGTCTGCTCTACTTTTTCCCTGCAATAAGTTTACAAGTGTGGCAGTAAACTTTCAATATTTGGCTCACAACACTTCACAAACTTCAGAAATATATTCAGAAGTGATTTTCATTCCAAATTCCACAATTATATGTTTAACGTCTGAATCTACTTAAGAATGGCTTGGTAATGTGATAAAAGTAGCGCTGATGATTAACAATCTTTATTTGCATGGGATCATTGAAATTGAATAATGTGTCTTTGGATTTGGGCTTAGGTAGAATGACCACCACATAGTCTCAACCTAACATTTTTTTTCCTAGACTAATTCACAAAAATAAATTTTTATGATGCACCTCCAATTGTTCTGCAAGGTTTACAAGAACGTACCATCCAAAATGTTAACGAGATTAAAGATAACCGTGAAATGAATCGGAAATCAATGTGAGCAATAAGAGACCGATGCCAATGGTGTCTCATAAGCAACAGTGGCTGTTGTTTGGAATAAATGAACTAATAGTGACCAGAATGGAAAATTGTGTTATCTATCTATCTACCTGTATATATATATATAATACTAAAACTCTGGCCAACTTACTTGTTTGTTTATTTGCTTGCTTGCTTGAAACCGTGCACATGTTTGTCTGTCAAATCTGAGATATTCTAAATTTATACTTTTTGTTTAATCCTGTATTGTGGATACCAACTTTATATTATAATGGAACCTGAGAGTCTTTCAACTATTCGCTTTTATACAAAGATTTGGACGAGAAGCCAATAACAGTGCAAACAAGATCTTCAACCTCTCACTACGAATTGCAACGACAAGACAGCAGTTGAAATTTAACCTACGATGTACATATAGGAAAAATTCGAAATTAAAATGAGCGTCTGTATGTGTGATACGAGATTTGAGGTAATAGGTCCTTGATGAAATCTGTTTTTGGAAACTCGATCGCCCTGANAGGTTCCATTGTTAGGGAATTTAAATTTCAAAGTTTCTTCTGAGATATTCATTTAAAGTTTGCCAAGCTTTCGAACAACGTCGCGCCGTTCATCGAATTGCAACGACAAGACAGCAGTTGAAATTTAACCTACGATTGTATAAGAAAAATTCGAAATTAAAATGAGCGTCTGAATGTGTGATACGAGGTTTGAGGTCATAGGTCCTGGTTGAAATCTGT
>VOMN01120428.1:0-14998 GCA_014899125.1 Orchestia grillus
TGGTAAATAAATGTTTACAAATGTTTACAAATGTTTACAATGTTTACAGTGTGTGCGTCTGTACGTAACTCTGGTTGAATGCGTTTGTGGTTTTGAAAGCTTGAAGATGTATGACTTCTTAGCGTCGGGTTGTGGATGCAGCAGATCGCAGTTCTAGCCACCGACACGAGTGATTAAAAATATCTGCATACTGAACATCTGCATATTGAACATCAGCATACTAAAAAATTTGCATACTGAACAGCTCAGATGTAGGAACCAGATGAAAGAAACTAGGAAATTTCCGGTTTTCAAAATTGAATAACGAAACCAATGAAGTGAAAAACTGAAGAGCCTGTCCTTGATTGAGCAATTCACTCTTCTCTTAAAACGGCGACTCGTGTGCTTGGGGGAAAATATCTTGACATATCGTAGGCGGGATGAGCTCAAATGTTCATGCCATCTTCGTACCAGTGCCATAACACTCGGCATGTTCATTTGGAGACAGTGTAAAAATATAAATGTCAACAAGAAATTGCCATGCCTTAAGAATTTTCACGCGTTTTTAAAATACTGTGCTCGTGTTTTTCGCAATCGTACTGCATAAAATTCGGTCCTGTTGAACAAACATTCTTGGTTGCATCAGCGAACTGTTGTGGCATATTCAGATTTCACATCAGTTATCATACCACCGAAACATCACCCCAAATTAGCAATTCCTAAATTAGTTGTATAGCAAACCAGCTGAACTGATAACTGCAAAATCGAGGAGTTTTGTGAGAGTGTTTTGACCACTGGCATTGTCAGTGCACTCGTATATGCAGCTGCTCCCTAATATGCAGATATACTTATCATGTAATTTTTTTTTGTATACTTATCGCCGGTAGCTGAAGCGCGTTTCACATAATTTTATATTACGAGAAATATTAAATACACCCTTACACCAAGCTGTTGCATTTTGGCGTGAAAAAAACAATAAGCCGGGAGCTCAGCGCAGGTTAACACCATCCAATCAAAGATGCAGCAGCTCAGCCACTTCATCACGTGACATTGACGTCTCGCAACAGACTTTCGGTAGTACAGTTTTTTGCTGTGCCTCCTTGGAGTTCTGAGCTGCTCCAATCCATCGAGCCAGTTTTGCCTATTCCAAATTTTTGAGATAGGGGGCGAACTCATCTCGGTCAGGACGCTGCTTGGACCGAGAACGAGAGGGAAATTTCAGCAGTCATCGCTCTGCGGCAGCCGCTGAAGCGATGCATCGTGTCAGGTGCACGGCCTGACCGTCTCCTATGAAGCAATTAGTTCACCTCCGTTATGCCTGTCATTTCTTGTTTAGGTTTCACTCGGACGTCGTAGTTCGAAAAGGAATTTTTTCAAGTTTTGCTGAATAGTTTAGGCCTGCATGTTATTGATTAAAAAAGTCACTATGGAGTAGTACAAGACGAAATGTTCTCGAAAGTGAGGACTGTGTCATTTGATAATAGAATTTATGAGCCTTAAAAATCGTTTTAATATACATGACTGTCTAGAAAATAGAGCATCTTTATTTGAGTAACTGGACTTGAATTTCCCTTGCTTCTTATTCCCCGCCGCTGATGTGAAGAATGCCCCTCCCTTTGTAGCACAATTCACGTACTTTTTATTTAGAGTTTAGTTAAGCTCAGAATGGGGATATGCAGCTTGACATTCTGGTTCAGGCAAAATAATTGAATTCCATACCCTGATACACATCTGCAGATTTGACGAGTGTGAAGGCCAGCGCAAGAAATAAGCTAACACTAGCTGGCAGGACCAGTGAATAATTCGCGGTTATGTCTATAATTAAGAGTGGAAGTTTATGATCAAGCCGTAGCATAGATACCGCGATGATCTTTGTATTTATTGATGAAGGGTATGACACACCTAGATACATACATCGTTACGAGCGCATTACTAAGTAGATATTCAGTCGCGGGCGATAATTTACGATTCTGCCAATTCAGAACTAAATTGCCATTTACCAGAAAATAACGTTAACGCGTTCAAAGTTAGCGGTTTCACTACAAGGTTCTGCGGGCGCTACCCTAGGCGGAAGAAGTTACCTCTGTTATCCTTCCTCGAGAGCTACAGTGATATTTAAGGAACGTGACATACATTATACTTGCATTCCACTGGAATAGCATCAGTGGCAACTTAACTTGAAGTAAAAGTTACCGCCAGGACAGGTATTCTCGCGACTGTTGAAGCGTCCTTCGGAATTAAATCAGAAAAAACTCGTATTATTTATCAGAGATTTTGACCAGAGTCATGCCATTGATTCCCACTTCTTAAACACAACATATTTTTCTAAAGGCTCGCGATCTTGTGTAGAACTGCAACTCTCGTTAGCCTTAAATACATTTGTACGTTCGTTTGCAGCGATCCTGGAGCGACGAACGCTCCTTGTGTACTCCTCCTTGAATCACAAAAGCAGGACTGCCAGTTATTGCATATTTTAATTGATCAGCGGAGCGAGCACTGCGCACTTCAGTAACAATCATGAAATAAAATCTAAGTCACGGGTATCGAGTATATTAACTTTATCTCACTACGATTCATATTTTATTTTAAAAATCCGATCACTTAGGCACACTGATATCTTAACAGCATTCAATTTAGGACTTGTCTGTTATTTTGCGAGTTTGTACAACATCTGGGGTGCTGAAGATAAGCTGATATATATATATATAGGCACTTAAAGATTGGTGATCGCCTCTGGAATTTATGCTGAGTTTTGCCTGTGAGCAGCAGCAACTCCATGAGCTCTCACGTAGGCAACGGTAACGAAAAACAGAACACTGGTACTTCGACGGTGAAAAGCATTATAGCTTCGTTAACATCAGTTTTCATAACACAAGAGCTCGGTGGAGAGTGGCACTCGGTGAAATTCCTTATCTCTTTCAGAGAGACCTAAGCTTATAGAGTCTGGCATCGTAGTTATAATATCTAGTGTTGACGATTCTTACAGATATGACTCATTATCTATTGTAGCATCTGCGCTGGTTTAGTTTCAGTTAGTTAACAATGGGTAAGTGGGTTAGATATAGAATGGTATTTTCCGAACATGATGTTTTATCGTTAGTAATATTTTTACCTGGATTTCTCGTCAGAAGAAGATTAGGAGGCCGAAAAACATGCAAAACTTTTTCGTTGGGGCAGTTGGAGTATAGTACGTCCTACCTCTAATATTGTTGTATCATATTTTGATTATTTTTCGGTGTATATATTTTGGCATACGCTTATAGGTTCTTGTTAAGAACATTTTACTCCCATCATATTCGTATCATTCATTAACTACTGTACGTTTGAAATCGATGCGAGTACTCGTTTTATATTTTTTGCCGCTGCTCGGATTATGCCCTCGTAAATCGAGCATAGTCAAGTCCCCGCTCTGCAGCTGCGCCGCCGCGGCGGTGCCGCAACTTACAAAAAATGGCGTTGTTAATTAACAGCGACTAAAAACTTTCTGGCATCGAATCTTTTTGCAGCATTTTCCTTGTGTGCAAGGTGTTTATTTTTATTTTATCTAAGTATTATCAACAGGATTATAACATTTGTACGTGATAACTTGCCTTACTGCATCTAAAAAATCGACTATTAGTCTAATAAAATTTGTTGCATTGATGTTTGAACAACAGAGAAATACAATCAGCTGCTTGAATTCTCACTAATTTATCTGCCGCATTAATACGATGCTCAGTTATGCAGCACCTGAAGCGCGCATTGTTCCTCTCCTGCACATGACGTTCTCACTCGTTGTCGTGAAGGCCGAGCTGTCGTGTGCACAGCACGGCTTCTGTCGTGCCAGTTGCGCGATTAGGCAGACTTGCTTGTTAGCGACGCGATCGCGTTTTGCATAGTTTCCCAGTAAGAAAACGAGTTTGTTTGTCTCTCTTCCATTTAATCACACAAACAATATGATACTTCTATGCAAGGCTATTTTATCTGTCAACCAGCATGCTTTAATAAGTAGTCGCGATGTTTTGTTTCAACACTGTTCAGTGACCACATCGTGAGAACTGTTACAGCGTTATCAGAGCACACCTTAGACAGCATACCTCCGCTCAATTAACGAACTAATCTACGGAAATTAGTGCCAGGATTCAAATACCTATTTATCATAAACTGGTGTCTTTATGATGAAATATTAGTCGATACTAACACAATCCCACTCCTAAATTGAGCTGAACTGATGAAAATTATGGAATACGTGGAGTTCTAGAAGGCAAAATTACGGGGCTGCTATGAAACTCGAAATATGGCAAATGAATACATCGAATTCCTGAATTCCTTAATTTCCTTAAGACGCTAGCTTTCCCTGTAAGCATTCACAAATACAGAAAATATAGCCAGTTATAACTTGTGTTGTGTCACACCGAAGGATGGTTGTTAGAATGTCACACACCTGAGTTGTTTATTTTTATTCTTATCTGTCAGTGAGTACACCTTATATAATATGTTGGTTGCTGAAAAGATTCAGTCCTGCTATTCTGGTTCTTCTTTTTTAACATGGTTTCGGACATTGTTATAACATTCCCTTCATGTCTAGCGTAAGAGTATATTTGTATATGTAGACTGAGACCACGTTGGGTTAAGGAGTTGGAGCGCGAGAGTAGACCGATTTCATCTGGCAGCGTACGCATGGCCCAAATTAATCTACGAATTTTGCTCGCATTCGAGTACCCCAGGGAAAAATTAATTTGCATTTGAAAATGGCAGGCAATTCTAGCACGATCGCAGTGCAGTAGTATACTCCGCTCAGATGCTCAAAATTTCGACAGACATGAAGTTTTTAAAGGTGAAAGAATGTAGCTTCAAAGAAACATCAAAAACGAACCATAAATTCAATCAAAAAAGTTGAGGTAACCTCGAAGGTACGAAAGACAGAGAGCTATATTCTGTGTTGTGTTTCAGTGAAAGATATATAGTACATACATACCTACGCAAAATTTTACAGTCCCAGTCCCCTAAATTATCGGAATATCATCTATTATAATACGTGATACCTTACTATGATAGCAATGATCCCCCGTATTATGTGACTGATGTCCGATACCTATCTTTCAATGATGCATGATACGAATTACAATTCTCAATTCATGTATCTTTCAGATTACGCTAAAAAATTAGGTGCATCATGCATCTAGTCTCCCTTTTCGTAAAAGAACTTTAATCGTTTTCGCAGTTCCATAGTTTACAGGCTTATGTTTTCCTAACTTCTTATTCAGACTTATTGCTACGATAACTTATCCGACGCGCTGTAGCGGTGCACAGGTGATGTCCAATATTCATAAATGTCAGCAAGGGCGTCTGGGCAGCTCACTCTGCGAACATTTCCCTCGGAGGGGCGACGTGAAGCATTTCTCGGACTATCTCCACACTGCACGTATTGTTCTCCATCCTTTTCATCGCACGAAAATAATATTCCTTATATGCACTACATGCCGCACACACCCACCTTTTAAGAAGATATTTTCTGTTTGTTTGATGACTATGCCTCACTAGAGACGGAATGAACTTGAGATAGCGAACAGGGAGGGGAAGCTAATTACGATGCAAATTACGAACAGCTTTAGATCAAAATATCGAGCGACCTGCCTTAATATTTAATGATAAGCAATCTAGACTAGAACGAAGGATGCGCGAGATATATCTAGTCCTCGCTATTTGCAATCACATTTAATTGAGGCGCCCCACGCAGCAAGCTCTTTGATTTGCCATGTTTACTTCGCTAGTCTTATCATGAATAGCTAACTACGGAATGAAGTTGATCGATAAAACGTCGTACACCAGAGAAGAATCGTCTACGATGTCGTCTTTGGTTCTTCTTTTTTATCTGTCAGTCAGTCAGTCTTCCTATATTCTCAATTCGCAGAAACCTTCTACTCGTGTACGTCTCATCTCAAGGAAATCGTAAGTCCACAGTTCAGGTCGCTTCCAATTGAGTAGCCCGAATGTGCAGTACATTTAAGCAACAGGTGAACAAGAAGGCAAGTAGCGGTAATAGGCAGTAAGTTTGGGTAAGGCTGTTTTGCTTGCTGGTTGCACCATAAACATTCAAAATACTGTATGTCTGCATTTGTTTTTAGTTATTAAGCATTCATATGAAAATAGAGAGGTTCTAAATTAGGAATTGTTCAGAGACAATATGAAAGTTCAGAATTAGCTACATGATATCAGGCACACCCATCAATCTTTGAATTGTAAACTTTATGTTCTAATACCTTTGGAATTTTAGATACAGGTAGGAGTCAGAAAAATATCTTCATGTTGCATAGGATATCCAAAGCTATTTTGAGGTGCTTGATGTCGACGTAACTGGAACTGCTGGTAAAATGTCTCCTCTTAAGCAAAGATCATCGTGCTTACAGGAAAGCTAGCTTCTTAAGCTGAATATTTAATTTTGTGTTCGAAGAATGTTTCAAATATCATCTCTCTCGCTCTTGATAACAATGTAAATGTAGGCGCTTAGAGGAAAAATGTCGTATAATGTTATAAAATGGTCAGTGACCAGGTTTTACTAAATTCTCTAAATGTAAGACAAATTAAAATAAGATTTAAAGTAAAGATGAGAGACGATCTGGATTTCTATCTATTGAGTCAAATCTGTTTAATAAATGAAGGCCATTGAATCAAAGGGATAGTACAGAAGATATTCAGGTTATAAATTATATTAAAATTTCAACCCCTGAAATTAATCCGTCAAGTACATTACTGATAACTTTGGAAAAGAAAAAGTATTAATTTCTCTTCACGCCTAGAGCAGTGAGGCCTTCTAATCTACGACAGAATTATGAACACTTGAATAAACTAAAAGCGTGCGACTATCACATTCAAGTTGACGACGATTAAACTCCTACCTACGTACTAGAGAGACAATTCAAATCTAATCATTTTTCCGTCATTTTGTATAGATTCAACTATTCAATAATTGAATCATTCACGATTTAAAAACTTTTGCTATAATACATATTCTCATCAGTGAAAAAGGAAAATGACGATGACTCCACTACAAAATTGTATATGTGAAAAATACAGGAATATGTTTCCCAATTCATGACAATACAGCACGGCTACGGTAATTTATCCTCTCGGATGAGACGAAGGAAATTTATACGCCTGTTATGGACATGGTATCGGATAGACGGTAAATATTTTGCTCTTTGCCGAATTCTGCGCCTATTGATAGGCTGGCACGCTCCCGACACCATCTCAATGGGGAGCATCTGAATGGAGCTGACGTGGGCTGAGCAACGATGATAAAATATCACAGAAGCGAAGCGTCACGCTTCACATGCGCCATTGTTCTTGCCTACTTTTCAGCAACAGACTTCTTCTATTTTCCAGACTAATTCAAGGAACGACGGTAAATAAAACACTCTGGGTAATTTCGTGCTTTCGTGGCAATAAACGAAGACTGTGGATATCAACCGTCACCACACATACAAGGTAACCTCGAGTGACGTGTAGTAGGAGTATCCATTACTCCAAATTCAGCACAGGGTCACTGGAGAAAACGATCATACTTATGAACGAACCATGCACTCCATTATTGCACTGGTAATTTTTGTGGTCCGAGGGAGTCGAACGCTGTGGTCCGAGGGAGTCGAACGCTGTGGTTCGAGGGAGTCGAACGCCTGTCCTCGATGGCGGCTGTCAGCAGTGTGGAGCGAGTTCCATAATTCCAGGATCGGTGTATGAGTGAGTTGACTGCTTCAGACTGGGCCCACGTGTCCAACGGGTGAAAATAGAAGTGGATGCCCGAAGACATCGTGTGCAGAAAGAAGTACAACGGGAGATACCGTCATCAGGGATGATCAAAGAATGACCATGCTGCTTATTTTACGCTGAGATAACTGTTGTGCTAGTTTTTGGATTTCGCTAAATTTTTAGAAAAATTTTATGTAAGTTTTATCACTCTTATTAAGAGCATTGAACAAATTTAACAATTGAATTATTAGTACGATGACGTTGAATAAAAAAACACACATAAATAAATTCAGTTAAAATGGCTTTGCTTGTACTTGAAAAGCAGTTAGTAGCATGTTAAACGAATATTGAGAATATAAGTGGGACTACCGCCCAATGAATCGGTGATGTTTGCAGAATTTCATAGACATAAATTTATTTTTCTCAAAAATTTAAATGCACGGTAGGACTGTATATAGCGTTTGTGGTTGATTGGAAACTAAAACCCGTTTTTCATAATGACTTCCAATCTAAATCTTAACTTTGATCCTCGACTTCTATTGCACCATACTGGACAAGGTCGCTCCGTATGCGTCTACTTCAGGTCAAACATTTTTTCTTCATTCGACTTCATGATTTATAACTCGCTGCAATACAGAATAAGTGACGGCAGGCTGCATAAGTCGAGAACAATGACATCAGCGAGTTCTATTCACCGGTACAGATCGCCATCACTGCTTTGATTGAATTCAATACTGTTGCAATTGTGGTTGCTGTAGAGTTCAGTCTCTAGAAGAAAATGAAATCGAAAATTTTATTCCCCATGAAAGTTTAATTTAAAAAGAAATTCAAGATACTACGAGTCGTCATATGCAATTCGCGTGCTCAGGAACTTCTAAATTATGATAGTGGTAATTCTCACTCGAAGATTTGCACAATATGACGAATTATCCAAAAATTGCTGCTGGTGAGCGTGTTTGGAATTATATCAATAGAGACAAAATCAGTCCTCTCCCGTAAAATGGATTTCGATTGTTTGTGAAACAATTTTCAGAAATTATTGGATAATATGTTTCCTTCGGTCGTGTGACAGTAAATAATACATTACTGAGCCAAAAATTGCATCAGCGAGTTAAAATATTCCTGCTTCAGAACTCCATCGAGAATCCCGACCCCGTTGTTACGCCACGCGTCGTGCTACGTCGGGCGGGCGGAACAAGATGACACAAGAATAAAGCGAATTTCCAGTGTTCTGCAGAGCTCGTAATGATAAAGTTGAACGTGGAGCTTGTGTCGCAAAACTAAGAACAATTTTAATTTCGGGAATCATCTCTTTAGTAAAGCTGTGATTTTTAGTTCTAAAGATATAGTAGACGAGAATGTCAAATATTGAAGCATACCTTGCCCTATCTCTGACCGACTAACCATTTATACTCGATTTTTTGTGCCACATTTTTGTAATCTTAAAGACACTGACGCTTCAGTCGGCAATTCTCTGACCTACTAATCATTTAAACTTGTTTTTCTTTGTGCCACGTTTTTGTTATCTTAAAGACACTGCTGCTTCAGTCGGCAAATCTCTGTCCGACTAATCATTTAAATTTGTTTTTCTTCGTGGCAAATTTTTGTAATCTCAAAGACACTGCTGCTTCAGTCTGCAATAAGTCATACTTGAAGGGAGTGACGTGCTGCGAGAGAATGCGTGTCCAAGAAATGAGGGCGGTACAAGGACGGAATTTACGGCCGACCTGGGGCACCTCGAGCGACGCAGCCTTGAACTGATCTGCCTCAACGATGCTGCTTTAAACTCTGCCTATTTATTCCTTATGAAGCTGCCATGTTTTAGAGTCTAACGTGAAATATTAGGCATCTTCGCTGAAACTTCAAATTGGTGTTCCTATTTTTAAAAACATGCTGTGCTTTCCTGGGTCGCTCTCCTCTTTGCCAATATTCTGCGTCGCCGCTGGTAAGCACTGCAAAACAGCCTCTCATTTAGTATCAAGGCTTTATGCTGTGAGTTGAAGTTCTTTCAAGTCAAAATTTGTTGTTTCAGGGGCACGCACCATAGTAGTAGCATACCGTAGTCGTTGTAGTAGAGGAAAGGTTATGAGCGTTTCGGGTACGTACCTAAAATTCATATTGACGATAGGATAAGATGCATCTACTTTTAACAATTCAAAGTATTTCAAAAAATATATATTTAAGTAACAAATTATTTTTAACTACTTGAATTTCACTTCCCAGCAAAGAAAGAAATATATTACAGAAACAGTTAGCAGAGCAGTGAAAAACTGAGACGCTAG
The DNA here is from genome assembly GCA_014899125.1 of Orchestia grillus. Taxonomy (NCBI): domain Eukaryota; kingdom Metazoa; phylum Arthropoda; class Malacostraca; order Amphipoda; family Talitridae; genus Orchestia; species Orchestia grillus. The sequence continues at coordinate 9,990 of VOMN01120428.1, forward strand.
TTTAGTATTTTAATTTGAGCATCAAACATAGCTCTTGATTATAAATGATATAATATGTGTCGTATGGGAAGAGAAAAAAACATTACATCTGCTTGTGATCAGTATCAACCATTCGTTTTCATACAGTGAATTAGCGTGACGTCAGCAGGACGAGATCCAGGCTCACACCAACCTGAAAACTAAACCTGATTTTTTTCTGTAGCTGCCAGCGTACCTAATTATTGCCTCGAAAAACAGTCGGTTCCGAAAAATTATTTTTATTTGTAGTTAGCATAAAACTCTGGGGAAGTTGAAATTTTAAAAGGTAAATTCGAATTTTTCACCAAAACTTCCCTCGTAGTTCCAAGATCCGAATTCATATTTTTGTTGCTGTTGCATTTATCTTTGCAATAATTTGAGGGAGAGGTGGGCAGGAGTTGCCTGTATGAATGCACCAGGCTACAGAGTCGCTCGTGCGAGGCTCTCGACTGCTTGCACTCCCGACACTCTGGGCGACGGACGAGTGCGTTAACTCTGAGTTTCTCAACCTTTTTACCTTTGAGTAATCCTCGCGCTGAAAAACGTTATAGGTTAGATTTGATGATGTCTACTTTACAATATTACAATAACCATGGATTTCTAGCGAGGGTTTAGTAATATTGAGCATTTGAAATTAAATAAAATTTAGAAGTGAATTAGTTTCTCTCACTCATTGTGGTAGAACTCTTAGGGGCGTTTTGCATAACCTAAGGGCTCTGTGGATTCATCAGTTAACAGAGAGGAGCAATCGTCCTAGTATTATTTTTGCGTTTTCCCACGTTGAATAGATTTGTATTTCGTGATTTATTCCCGTTGTTTAATTTCTGCCATACTGTCATGATTCTGTACGTGAAGCAACAGAAGAAATATCTAATTGCAGAAATTATGGAACGTTAATGCCTTATCATGCGCAGAATCGAATAGCTTCTGCTCTTACGGACAAAGTTGTTTTGGCAGTAAATTTACATTTGGCTTCCTTAGAAAAAACTCGTTGTAACATGCGTAGGGGCATCAAGCTACGTTCAACTTGGACATAAAAAACTAGCGGCAGCCTTGCGAAAAATGCCAATGAAAGTCCTCTGCGGCGGTAAAGGGCTATAGGCTGAAATATCTCGTCGCAGCTCGAGAAATCAACAGGGAACAATGACATGAAGTACACGTCCGATCCAAATGTATGCATGACCTGATTGAGCTGCCATCTCTTCGCAATTGGTAGCTCGGAACGATTTAAAACTGCCAACTTTCTAAGGAATATTAAGACTGCAAGTCCACCTTCTTTACCCTCAACGCATACTTCCAATTCTCTCTTCGTCATCGAACAGAGAACGCATCGTGAATACATGCAACCTTCATTCATTATGGGTAAACTACGTTTCCATTGTTCAGAGTGAAAAACTCCACGGTCTCTCTCTCATTCTGGGTGTCCTTGATGACAAGTTCATCCCAGACGAGAAGCTTCACTCGGGCTGTTCGTCAATTATTCAAACAAATGCACTCGCAGCTGAGAAAATTGATCGTGGCCCACGAAGATGCGAACAGGTCTGGCCTCAAACAGATCCTCTCTCCGGCGAGTCTGGGAATTGGCGAAGGCGGAAAGAAAATCTCGGTAAAATAAACGCGGCGGCTCGTAATTGGTTCCATTAGCAAATTAGAACTTTGTGTCCGGTGCCTGAGGCTGGGAAGCGGGGAAGGGAGTGGGGGGGGAGGCAGTGATGGCCCGCAGATACAAGGGGTTATGGCGGGAAGAAAGGGGTGGATACTCTAGAGGTTGGGGTGTGGTAAGGCGAGGTGGTTCACCTACATGACCAGTTATATATTCGCACATAGAAACAAGAGGATCAAATACTCGTAGAAAGAGTAGCCCAGTGCCTCCTGTTTTCAGAACCTGCTTTACTCTAAACTTGCACGTATGAAAGAGCCTACCATTGGCCCACATGACGTCAGCACATAAAATCTTACTTGGTGCTGCCACTACAGCCGGCCTATTAGTAACTGAGTGAGAACAAATGTATAGAAATAAGCCTACATGTATTTTGAGAACGTTTCAGGTTTTGTATTACTGGAATAATACTGGGTGTGCACATCCTAGCTGCTGTGGTAATATTTTTCTGCCCCAATGAACAATGAACGTGCTCTGAGGTAACCGAAGCCGGAATCACTCTTCAGTTCAGAGCTCCCCCAAAACCGTCCCGTCATTTCTTGCAGCTCGTTGAGCTCAGGTCAGCCCAACTACTTCCAATTCCTCAGACTAAAACAAGACACTATCAAATAGCTTTCTGCGAAATACTAATCATTTCGACGACCTGTTGCCAGCCATTAGTTTCATTCACAGCAAGAACTACTACCACCACTCACTGAAGAACTCTACTTTCTCCGTGCATTCCCTTTACACTTTCAAAACCTTTAATACAATTTTGCATCACATCGATGCGTGTTTAAATTTCGGGACTCAGAGATAAAGCTACAGTCCACTGTATCAGTTTTAACTCCTTTCAGAGCCGCTACATTAGTTCTAACCTCTATTAGAGCCAGTTGTACAATGTTGGACCATTTCAGAAGGCTGAAACAAGCATTTTGTCCATAGCCGAGTCTCACTCGCATTGCAAATATACACAAACTGCAACCAGTTTTCCGGCAAACTAGCTCGAGTCTTATCGCAAGATTAATTTGGGATTACAAGGCTGAACTTGCCATGCTGCCTTGAGACTCGTGCCAGCGCAGAGACCGAGCCCTTCATCGGCAGTCGATCTCAGAAGCTCCGAGTCTGAGCAACGAGAAAGCCGTAAATATTTTCAAATAAACCCTATTTGTAAATAAACCCTAAATAAAATAGGGTTTATTAATAAATAAATAAACCCTATTTGAAATGTTATTTAATTTGCATAGGGATAAAAATTCAGTAAATGATTGCTTACAATACATATTTTTGTTTTATTGGCTTGCAGCCTCAACTTCAACCAAGCAATTCGTGATAAGCAACTAAACATATATATGTATATAGTATGGAACAGAGGACGTCTTCGCTATATCCTTTCAATTTTTAATTGAAGGCACTCGGCAAAGACATATTTTAATTTTGGCCCAGCTTTCGAATGGATAAGCTCCAACCATCGTCATGTGCGATGTATTTTGACCGAGACCTACACTACGTAGTTTTCGGTATCTTCTATGCTACGGTATTAAACAACTGCTATAAAAGTACATAAAATATACCGCAGCCTTTGGCCAAAATGAAGTATGAACGGCCATGGTTGATTAGGAAAAAACAGGGAAAGCGACTAATCGGGTACATCCATATGATGATTAATTCTATTATATAATTGGCTAATGTTGTGAAAAAAATTGTATAATTTTCCTTGAATATCAATTTCTAACGCTTTAATAAATTCCTATGTTACCGAAATCAAATGAATACCTAAAACGTCTGTAATGCAAGTTGAACTAAGATAACTCTTGCTTCCTCCTTATACTCCCCAGATGTTTCTTCATGCAATATTTTCCTGTCCAGTTTCACCAAGGTAACAAGAAGTACAATCTTTGCACTGCAATTTACAAACAACCTAATATTCTTCTTTGTTTGACCGTTTATTCTTTAATTTACTCGGGTTAGATTTCAGAGTATTAGTTGTCTGTTTGATAAAATATACAATGATTCTAAAACGCGTGAATCAGTGGTGCCAGGCTTGTTAGAAATTAGAAATTACATCGTGTCTTTGTTGAGTCCCATCAACTAACGATTATATATACATATGTATACACAGTATTTTGCAGCATTTTGTAGACTCCTTGCGTACATTCCGCACTACATATGTATCTAGCTTTCGCTATATCTGCAACTATGCATCAATTACTGTTCAGACAACGTGGCATGGGTTTCATGAGGGTCCCACAGGCCATGGGTCGTAAACGTTCACACTTGACTCACACACAACTGGAAACTGAGGCCCAAACGCGAGTTCCTGTGGCCCTGGCACACCAGGTCCGAGGCGCCTGTTGCACGGGGTGTGTCGCGACGAATGGCCGCACGGTCCCCAACCCTCATTTCATTCGTTGTAATTTTGAAGGGACGATAATGCCATTTTCACGAAAACCTTTCGCTCTGTTTTTCTGAGGTCAATTGAGTTCTCTTCAACACTGAATGACTGTGAGATATATTGCGTCATTACGGAGAGCAATCAAATAAACAAACTTACTCAAATATAGGATGAAATTCCGATCGAAATCACAAAAATACCTTCGAAAAATCTCTAAAAAAATACTCATGAATTAGTTAAACAGTTTTAAAAAGAGAAGGACATTGAAGTTGATTCCAAGTTACACATTAATTCGCGAGAAAGTTTGAGTGCAGAGGAACATTCCACTGTTAAAAACCCAGTATGAATACAGATTCATGAAATAACTGTAAATTACAAGTGAGCACAAAGGTGTTAATTCCTTATATGAGGTGAGGGAAAGAAACTAAAACAAGATGAATGATATGCAGATACATGCTCTATCACCATTTAAGTCTTATATTCTGTCCAGTAAATTATTTGCATATGTGTAATCTTTCGATTAATTTGGTATTTTATTTGCCCTGCATGTTTTACATGTGCTCGTAAAAATACACATATATATACTGCATATACTCGCACTTGTAATGCAGCGCACGCTGAGGGTTTTAACTGTTCAAACGATTATCGATATCACCACCGATGAACAGATAAGCTCTCAATAATTTACTAAATGTTAATTACTTAAATCCTCCTCCGAATTCAAAACTTTTCCATTGACCTCAGAACTCCTATTGAGAGGCAACGTAGAATTTAAGCAATTTTCTGAGCCTTCGACGAAATTGAAGAACTTTACAGAAGGCTGCGCCGTCGAGGATATTGCAAAGGACTTGAGCGGCGGTGAGATGCCTGCTGAGGCGCGCCGAGCGGTGCCCCGAGGGACGGCACCTACGGTGGGAGGTTGTGGCGGTGGGAGGTTGTGGCGGTGGGAGGTGGTGA
>VOMN01120429.1:0-18534 GCA_014899125.1 Orchestia grillus
GGGGTCCTGTGTGCACGGGCTGGGGTCCTGTGTGCACGGGCTGGGGTCGCGTGCGGACGTGAATTTCTTACAAAGAAATCAGTCACACGTACAGAAATGATGCATTCTACAGCCCTCTAAATTCTCAACCTTCAACTCCAGCGAGCAGTAGGTAACTAAATATTCACAAACTATTTTTAAAATTGTTACGAATGTTCCATTTCACTATCTTCAATAGTTTTTTGATCAATGTTTGCCTTGAAGAGTAATTTCGATTCTCCACGATAAGATAATTTGGCAGATTCGGCAGATCTGTATCATGGATACAGAGCACATCACCCATCTGTAAAATGCATCAACACTCATTGTGAAGGGAGATAATTTTTCAGTGAGTCATATTCGAGGGTGAAGGATTTGCCAGCGTTCAATATGATACGTTCGTTCATTTAGGAATTGAAGCCTTGGTTGCATTTTCGTGGAGTTCGTCCATCAAACTGCCGCTTGAGCATCTCTAGTCGAAATGAGGCTTTGGTTCACACGAACGGCACAGGAATTTAATTCTATATCAATGCATGCAAAATAATGCACTCGATGTTGCCAAGATAAAAGCCTCCGGGCACTGCACGAGGGTGCGAATATTCGCCCGAATTAAGCATGAGGCCGAAATTCCGGGGGCAAGCCAATAAGTGCCCTTGGAATTCGGTCTGTTAGCAAGGAATGCACATAGCTCGAGAATGTGCCTTCATTTCCAGCCTTTTACCGCCAAATGAAATGAAACAAGAGGCCCAAATCTGGGGCCGAGTCAACACTTATCAAACGCAATTAAGAAGAGAAAGCGCGACGGCAAATTCCTCTTTCATTGGGGACGCGGACCGGGGCGATGCTCGTGCGTCTGACCCCTGCAACGTGGTCTAAAAAATCTTCAGTTGAGTCTCACGTGCAAATAGTCGCGAAATTGGCGCGTTCACTCAAATTGTGTTCGACTAACGCGTTGAAAAAGACAGATTTAAGGCGTTGATCTAGATGCTTTCGTTCTGGAAATTCAAAGTTCCTTAACCAACGAATGAATTATGTACTGCATACTCCTCACGCAATTGTCAATCTATTTCTTCGCAACTATCGTAAAATTAATAATTATCCCCATAATTTTCAGTAATGTGCTGCAATTAATTATTCTTTCTTAATTATGACACATTTTCAACACAATTTTGCAATTATTGCACCATACAACAAGAAATGATGTTGTAAACATAATTAGATCCAAAATTACATTAAGATGGGGCCACGGAAGCATCCTCAGGTGTCTCCGGTCCAAGATATAACGTCTTTCGGTAGTTCCTGCTTAAAATATCTGGAAATTCCATCCCTTTCATTACCCTGCCGAAGGCAAACATCCTCTGCACCAATATTGCGCCCAAAGTTGGCGCGTGATGTCACTTAACCTTGCCGTGCATATATTTCTAACTCATTTTAACTTTAAGGCCGGCATGTTGCCTTCCTTTCGAGCTCACCAACTTCACTCGATACTTTCCGAGGCGCATCGTAAGCGCAGCCGTCATCTGGTCGTGGCCGCCGTGTATTGGCTGCCGTGTCGTGGCCGCCGTATATTGGCTGCCNCCGTACAGTGGCCGCCGTGTATTGGACGCCGTGTATTGGCCACCGTGCTGTGGCCGCCGTACAGTGGCCGCCGTGTATTGGACGCCGTGCTGTGGCCGCCGTACAGTGGCCGCTGTGTATTGGCCGCCGTGTATTGGCCGCCGTGTCGTGGCTGCCGTGTCGTGGCCACCGTGCCGTGGCCGCCGTGCCGTGGCCGCCGTGTCGTGGCCGCCGTATCGTGGATACACCATGGATAAAGTAGGATGCGGTCCTAAGCCGCTGTGATGACGGCAACGATGTGGCCCAGTGCCGGTACGCGGCGTTTAGCACCTCTGGTATTATCATTCCTCACACCAAAACATCATTCTCCAATACAGTAATTTACAGTTGGCTCTCTGTGTACGTCCATTTTCTCTTTCTTTATTTTTAGTTATGGTAATTTTCAAGTAGTTGCATCTCCTCTTTCATTGTCTGGGTTTCTGGCACATGCAACATATATTCTTTTCTCTTTTATTTCCTCTTTTCTTCATCTTCATCTCCATCTTCCACGAGAACATTTTCTCATTCTTCTGCAATCATGTTTCTTCATTTTCCTTGCATTCTTTCTCAGTTCCGGTTCAGAATGTTCAGTGTTTCTTCATCCCTCAAACGCTTCCGTCCTCGTCCCTGTCTTTGATGACTTGATCCTCTTCTTTCCTGTCTCCCGTCCATTTCAAACGCCTTCGGCCGATTTCGACGTATTAGATTCGAATTATTCCGGAAGTTTTCATTTTGAAAACTTTCACTCAATAGAAAAAATTGTTGTTCATATTTCTCCCTCCAGTTTTTCCTATAAAAATTGAAACTCGTACCACACGTAAAAAAGAGGTTGGAAGGGACGAAGGTGGTTACAATCGTGCTAACATGTGAACTATTAGCGAACGAATGAATACGGAGGGCTAATATGTAAACTATTAGTGAACGAATGAGTACAGAGGGCTAACATGTGAACTATTAGAGAGTTATGTCGAATATTTTCTGATGGAACGATGGTTCGGAGGGTTGCTCAGCTGGTGCTAACTAACATCAACCTCGAATGAATACGAAAGGCTAAGAATCCAATTGCTTAATCGAGATGCTAAATGGCAAGGGTAAATTTTTGATGGTCAGTTTACGTCTTGCTGTGAGAAGAAATAATGTTTGTGATCGAAAAACTTTTGAAAATTTTCTTAGTGAGATATCTGTTTTCACTAATGCATGTATCGGCTACAAGTGAGAAATTAATTCTGCATAAACAAAATATAAGCCAAAAACTACCTTGCTGTCCGCATGAGAATACATCTACTGATAAATTAAATTAAAAGCACATTTTTGCATCAAAATTTCCTGGAAAGTTTCTTAAACTGGAATAAACATGAATCACGGTCCACAGACCTTCATTTCACAAGTTCGTCACCCGAAGTGACCGCGCATGTTTCTGACGCTTCCAAAAATCGCCTCAAGTTTTACTTTAACGACAAACTATTTTCAATTTCCTTGAGCGGGCGAAAATGTCCTCAACTCGAGCCCAGGGATCCGGCAAGTTTTTATAGGTCGTAATAAATAATTTTAGGACGCTCGCCTCGTGATCTTATACGCTAGTTTTTTACGGCCTTCGTGAACGTTTAGTGAAGTCTTATTGGGACAGGGACTTGCGTGGGGACTTGGTCGCTGGGCGCCGGGGACTTGGTGGTCGGAGAGAACAACCAAGTCCTGAGGTGCATGGTCCAACTGGAACCGGAACCCTCACTAAACTGAAGAAGAAGAAGAAGACTTGGTGGTCCTATTTTTGGTGCCGAAAATTAGGCAGCGTTGCTGTGTGGGGGTACGACTTGATTCGTCGTCCTATACTTGAACTTGGTTATCTTGCGGTAGAAACGAGCATTTCTGAGCGGTAAATGGGTTCTGCCTTCGAAGTTTGCCGGTTGACCCTCCCCTGCAAGGTCGAGGTGGGCTCGCCTGTTAATAACTCGAACGTCCAACTTTGCACACGTAAATTCCTGGAATGTTCCATCAGAAAATCAAAGAAACAAAAACTTTGACACAAGCTCTTCCGTCCTTGACCTCTCTCGGTACAAAACCAAAATTTTACGGTTTACTCGTATATCTAGAGCAAATAATTGTAAGATCATCTCAAAATTGACCACTTTCAGCAGAAGACCTGATTTTATTAGTGATACTTCCTGTTGAAACTGGGTGGCCTTCTGTTGTAACTGGGGGCCTCCAGTTGTACCTGGGTTGTTACCCAGTGTCAACAGGATGTATCACTAATAAAATCAGGTTTTCTGCTGAAAGTGGTCAATTTTGAGATGATCTTACGACTATTTGCTCGAGATGTACGAGCAAACCGTAAAATTTTGGATTGTACCGAGAGGGGTCAAGGACGAAAGAGCTTGTGTCAAGGTTTTTGTTTCTTTGATTTTCTAATGGAACATTCCAGGAATTTACTTGCTCCATTTACGTGGCACCTTCATCTCGCCCTACTTGCACGATTCCTCAGGCTCCCTTCAATGACTGCCTCATACACTTAAAATAATTTCCGGTCTTGAATTTCATTCATTATAATCTGAAATGTACAACTTTTCGGAAAGAAAATTTTTTTATTTATATATCTGTTGTTGAAGAGGCACCTGATTTCAATTTAGCGATCATTGCATTAGTATAAACCGTAAGTTCTATTCAACACATTTTCTCACGATAAATCCTATTCCTTCCTACTTTTTCTTTTTTTGGTGCTTTTCACGCGCTCTAAATATTCACCAAATCCTGCAAACGTTACTCACCCCCTGAATACAGACATGCTATATGTGGCTCGTTATCACATGTTCAAATTTATACCGTGTGTTCCCTCATACATCAAAAAATTACTTTAGTTCGTATAATATCCATTATAAGTCATTATCCATCGTAGCATTTGGTCGTCATTTGTAAATGCCGAATAAAATCGTATCGTCTGAATATCCACTTTATTTTCTCAATATCCAACGCATAAACACAATCTCTGACCTCATTTTGACAACTGCTTTAAAGAAAATTTTAATTACATCAACACAGAACAATAATTAAACCCTTGTTATTATCTGTGATATTTTCAATAATTAGTTTCTAGATAACCTGTTGGGGCCTTCCATGCGTACGAGTCGTGTTTATTATTGTTGATCTTTATCAGCCAAACAATTAATTACAATAGCAGCTCAATAACGACCGAAACACCTGCAACAATAGACTTAGCCTCTTGCTCAAAAGAAAGCACGAGAAGCATATAAAGCGTCTCTCCATACGAACATAGTTACCTGCTCAAGCGTTAGGTGTTGCGGTGCAACAACTGTTTCCAACACTCATTGTTGCCTTTCCTTGCTTATTGTTGCATTTTCCCTGCTTATTGTTGCGTTTTTCTTGCTTATTGTTGCATTTTCTTCGCTTATTGTTGCCTCCTTAAATCCACTGGGCCAACAATGCTGCATTGTCATGCTGCTCACAACGCGTGCACTAATGTACTACGCACAAGTGTACTTCTTTTTGTGTGTACATACGGAGGCTCTAAGTCTATTGTCGTTTGGATACAACGGAGACCACGCTTTGTAAGAGAGCGTGCGATGCATGTATGTACTGTATAATATGTATGCATGTATCTACGTATGTATGTATGTATACATGAATGCCAGACTATGGGGAATCGTAAAAATCTTAAACATTTATTTAGACATTTTGTTTCATCAATTCATTGTTGAATTTCTATTTTCTTTCTGATATTTCTGATAGTGCATTGGAGCCATTCTATTAATTAGGTATGAAATCGAAGGTTTGGTTCATGACACTTTGAGAAGTTTCAAAGCGCTTTAAATTAATTATGATCCGGCGAACCTCGAACCTTCGCGTATTTTTCGTCAGTGAACGTGCATGCAACGACCAAATTCACAGCCTCACAAAAAAAAACATGAGGAGGGATCTGCATCCAGCCCACTTATTATGAACGAAACAAACATGTCGCAACGGTCGCACTCATGTCCTGGGAAGAAAATCTTAGAACTGCAGTGACCCCAAAGCTTGAGTGTGCATTGAAGACCCTAATCGCATTCAAATTTATGCAACGCGAACACTTTCTCATGGAAATTTGGTAGAAAACGTGCAACGGTTTCACGGCCACTCTTTTGACTGACCTAGAACTGTCCTCAGGTCAGACCCCGCCCGGTGCATTGAGGCCATCATTGCACCTGGCCGCACCATACAAACTTCAGAAAAAAAAACTAGAGATTAAAAGCTCTCTAGCCTACAAGGGTCGCGATGACCAGCCTTCGGTTGCATGAGAAGTTCTTCTTTTGATGGCGCTGCTTGAGCGAGCGCATCAGGACCTGCTGAGGTACCTGTTACATTCCGAACTGTTGCATTTCGCAGTGTGTGCATTCCGAAGTGTTGCGTTCCAAAAAAGATTTTTGTCCCTCATCGCAGGTCACTTTAGGCCTCGAGCTGACCCCACGGAGGGCTTAGAACGAGTGGCTTGATTTCATCTGGTGTCGAGGAAGGTGAACCATGTAGGAATTATGTGTGTTCAGATTAGGTGCATTTTATTTTTAGGTTAGCACGCACGTTAACTATTTGTTAGAAATTTTGCATGGTTTTTTAACGGTGCAACTTGAAGATGTGATTACGTAATTAGATAAATGATAATTTCGATGCATTGCTTCATAAAAATCTATGTACAAATATTGATGGGTATTGCACTAAATAGAAGAGATCAATATTATCTCTTACCGCTGATGTATATCTACTTAACAGGACGTACATAATCAGCAGGCATCAACGGATTTTCGTTCTCTACCAATAACTGTTCAAAAACATCTACGTATAAGTATTTCGTGTGGCTGGGCAAATTCAACCTACAAGCCTGGGTTTTTTGGCCTCCTGTGGAAGCGGTCACGACGGATGACCAAGTTCAATGGACGAAGCTGACCCAACATTTTTCAATGGGTCTCAAAGGCGCCCATTATATCGGAGGGCAAATTTCCTATTGAAAGTTTCACTGGACAGCTTTGATGCAGGCTCGCAAATATCAATGGTTTTGTCAATAGTTTTTGCAGACCTGTTTCTCTTCGATACTACGCAAAAGAACTCCAAGCTTCGCTCGTCTTTGTGAGTGGCGACGAGCGGTCATTTCGGGGGCGAGGCCGAGCATTCCAAACTGCAAAAAACGAAATAATTACATGACCTCGTTTTCGAAATGTCCCGTGATAAAAATTACGGGTTGCAACGAATTCCCAGCGTGAGGCTGGATTCCAGAACCTTTTCTCTGGCCTGTAAAAGCACGTTGCACGGTTGAAGGTCTGATTTATTCTTCGTGACCGAGTTTCAATCGTGTCGCGGTCGTTTTATGTGTAGCGTTTATTCTCACGGCAATGTTGTGTTGTGAGAGTTGTGAACATCTCGGATCGTAACCAATAAGCTCAAGATCAGGAAGTGAATGAATAGAAATACAACATTAAAGCGTCAGTGTTTTCGATACATCATCTCCTCCGTCACCTGTGTATTAATTTATTTGACTGTCTTCTATTTACTCATGTGCATACGTACTTCAAACAAAAACATAGTCTTTCAATCGGGCTTGCATATCATGAATATGGAAATTGTTTTTCACGACTGGTATTTTGTACTTTCCGCCTTGCAAAACACGTTCCAAGAAATTTAATCATACTCTTCCTAAAAAATATCAGGTGCTTACTAAGTTTCGTCCAAAAATGGGTCGGTCGTGCCTCAGAAACCGCGTTTCATCAATGTGCACAAAATCCCTGAAAAGCATTGCTGTTAAATGCTATTATTGTCATATATATATGGGTGTGTGTATTGTTCAAATTTACAATGGAAAGTTGCAGAGGAAAGTTTTTGTATTAGGTTGTGGTTTTAAATATGTTTCATTAATGAATAAACTATAATCGATATCGTTAGTTTACCTACTTTAAAGTGAACATATTTGAGCTGAAAACATTCACGCAAACGAATACTGTGAACATCTAAGAAAAAAATGATCGAGTCTCATTCCTTCTGAGCCTCCAGCTTCAGTTGGTTACAGCTTCAGTGTCTGGACCCTCACAAAACCCACGTTCACTAACTTGCACTCCAGAAATCGTTGAGGAAAATGAAAAAATTAAATAACTATTTTCTCGCAGAAAAATCGAAGCGTAGAGGTCAGGCAGTCCTATATAGATGGGAGCCAGGGTGAGAGGGAATCGAGCTGCTGACATCTTCTATATACATATAAAACAAACAAAAAGAGCGCCTGTAATTTTGTACGATTGAGTACATGACTGCAGAAGTCCAAGGCAGAAGAAATATGAAAAGCGGCCATTTTGCTCGGGAGCGCAGCGTCCACCAAAACTCTTCTCAGCTCCAGGCTTTTTAATCACGTCAATGTCACCCAACTGACATAGCCATTGCAGGCATGACCATCACTAGTAATTACTAAACAAAAAACTTGCTCTTCCGTTCCTCTCGACAAAAATGAACCGCATTTTCATCTTTTGAAGTTTCATGTGTGTGGTGATAGGAATCCAGCTGAATGTGAATGAATGAATGTTATCATCTATTTAACAAAGCTGATGTTTATCTCACGTGCACCGTCCAAGCAAAAAGAAAATGCTAAAATTGTTCCGATCGATCTACGAGACAAAGATACGACCCGGCATGACTGAAGGAGAACAAAAGCAACAAGCCTTCAATATTTTCTGCGATAAAATACAGGGCAAATATGCGAGCGACACAGATGAAATTTCCTGTTCTACGCTGTTGCAAAATGGATTTCATTTTCGGTGCGAGGTTCCTACCATTCGCACATTTCAAACTTGAGAACTTTCAAACTATAATCACCTCTGTCCCAGTCGTAAACATCCTAGTACGGCACCAACTAAATCTCATGAATTTTCGTCATCGGCATCTTGCGCAACAGGCTACACCGTATATCGTCCACCATTTTTTAGAGATATCTTGCGCAACGTACGGGACTAAAAATTTCGTCAGTGAAATAAAAATGATATTGAGCACTTTTCCAGTTGCTTACGAATATAGCATGGGGACCTGACAAGATGGATTATGTCGTACCCCCCATTGAATGCAAACGCTCGGTTGGCACAAGTGTTGCTGCTCTCCGCCACAAAATCTGTGCGACGTATTTGCATGCAATCCAGACCAAGATATTCTACGGTCTAATGTGAAATTTCCAATTGTGTTTGCACGTATTTGTTTGGCTACAGTATCTCACGGACGATTCCAAGATTTGGAAATGTATTTAAAGCACACGCATCGAAGTACTCTGTTAGAAAAACTATTGTTAGGAAAACTGCGTCACATTTGACTTGTTTAGACGACAATTTTTTTAATTTGAAGTTTGACAAACTCGTTTAATCGTGCTTGTTATATCTCATCCCTCCAATTCAGGGTGTTTTGTTCCTTTACTTCTTTAGAACCATTGCACACGCGCGGCACGGAAAGGGTTGTTCCTGAGCGAGCGACTCGTCTTCGTCATGAAGAACCCTTTTCACTTTGGCGTCCCTTATGGGACACCCAACTGGTGAGCGTGGACACCCAACTGGTGAGCGTGGACACCCAACTGGTGAGCGTGGACACCCAACTGGTGAGCGTGTTTTACGACTGAAACACTACCGAGGACGGTGCTGTAGGGTAGAGGACTATCCTGTAGTCAAACTGTACAGTGTGTTGGATTTAATGTTAAACTTCAGTGGTAATAATACGATTTTTATACATCGGGTCGCGAAGGAAGTACTGTACTTTGTTCAGGTAGAAGGTCCATTCTGCCAGCTTGAGTCTGCTAGAAGTTCCAGTCCAGGACTTCAGGTGACACTTTCCTTGGGGAGCTGTCGACTTCCATGTGAACATTATATGTCAACAATTCTGGAAAATGTTGACAATTTTTTGACGTACAAATGTTGACATTATGTCAACATCTGAAAGTCGCCAACATTTGGAAATAATTTCATAATTTATCATGGAATTCTGGGGAACGATAATTCTTAAGCATGAATGACATCAAAGTTGATATCCTTCCAATCCAACTACCTGTAAATTTCCCGTTCATTCTCTTGAGGTGATTATTCACAACATGAATAGTTCAAACACGTTTCATATGCAGTATTCTATGCATGTTCGCGATATGTTATCATTTTCAAAGGCCAAATTTTCGCTCCTTCGCTCTAGAGATATGCTAGTTTTTGAAGAATTTGTTTATATTTAAAAAAAGTGGAGTTGGCCGATTTTGAACGCAGGTTTTCATTGCTGCTTATACACATACCGCTGATTTCTAGTATAACGCAATAACAGCAAGCCCTGTGATTATTATTGAATTGAATTATATATCACAAGGTATGACTTTTTTCAGGTACATATCAGGCATGTTTTTACAGATATACCTTTGCACACTTCTTCCCTGGAATCTTATTGTATCGATAATGTGATCCTAGTTTCTTTGACAACGCACCATTTTTTCTGAATTCACCACATCCCTTACATCCTACTCTGTTCCGAGTGCCACATTTCCCCACTCCTACACATCTTCACCACCACACATCCCCACTATTTCACATCCCTACCATCACACATCATCATCAAAACATCACCACTACGCATTTGACCAAAACACATCCCTACAACTCGCACCTCCCACCGGCCCCATCACACATCGACACCACCATCACCCATGACACATCCTCTCCGGCGCATGTGCGTGTACGCGGCGCTACCACCTCTCAGCATTTTGGGGCGACATTTTTTCCTGCCTGTCCCTTCACACTTCATTGATTTCTTATGAATGTGAGAGGGCGAGTGTGGCAGCACTGACACTGCGATCCAGCCCTGACAAATGAGGATATCCTATGGCCAGACCGGCTACAAAAATACACCAGGCTCGCGAGGCTCTAAATATCGCTAGGTGCACCCGTGAACCCGTACGTTTGATCTCAGCCGTGATCGAGATATGTTCCAGGAATGCAGTGTGTGCAAGGTGTCATGTAAAAATGTATGTGGTGAGGTCCCTGTACGCGTGTTTATTTAGACAACGTTGAAAAGAACTTGAATTGTTAGTTGTTTTAAATGGGAGTATACGTACATGCAGTGTATGCTTGTGCTCCTGGTGCTTTCAGAAAGTTGAAGTCTCAAGCAAAAGCTCCTGAAGTCTGACATACATCATACTTTCCATCCATTCAAATTTACTTCCGCCTATCAGATAAAAAGTTCCTAATGGCTATGACTACTACCCACAATTTAAAGCTTCTAATCTACTTATCGTTCCAAATTATTGACTTAGAAACTTATTGACTCGTAAACACAACTGCCGCGGTCGCCCTCCCTCTTGAGTCGTGTTGCAAAAGGCACCAGCTGTAGCCATGAGCTCCGCACCAGATGGCATTTTTTTCAGCTTCGGGATTTGGTCGTATTTGTGTGATTTGGTGGCGCTCAGCCCGCCTATTTATCGCCCAATTTGCTTATTAGGTGCATTACCAGCACCAAGGAGGACATGTGCCGCCCTCGCCCTCTCGATCCTGCTCCAGAATAGGACTCTCATTTCAATAGAAGCTCATATATATATATACATATATGTATTGTTCCAAAGATATCAGTTTCGCATTTCAATAGAGGCTCATACATGTATATATATATATATATATATATATATATATATATATGTACCTATATATGTATATATATATGTATATGTACATATACCTATATGTATTGTTCCGATGATATCAGTTTGCTTTTTATTTGCGTTACCAGCGCATTGGAATTTCCCAATTTAAGGGTAAAGTGAAATTTTAGTTTACGATCGGTTTGTTCTAGTTCTTCACTTCGAGCCATGATCGATTTTTGCAAGGGTTCTTTTAGATATTAACTGTAGTATTTCTGGCAAAATATCATTACTGAAAACACTTTTCTTGGGTGTCCCAGAAGCTCCTGATGAATTGGCCCCATATGCCAGCTAGGATTCAGTTGAAGGCCGGTTTGAGCAGGGAGCGATAAAATATAAGTCGCGTACAATGTGCGAGTAGCAAGACATGGAGTTGAAGCGGAGTTCTCTCCCGCGGGTACAATTAAGCCAAAAATTCGTGATTTTGATTGGATCTGAAAAATTGAACGTTCCGAAGAGACCGTCCTTTGCACACAGCCTTCCCTGGCTCCTCGATGTCTTTCATTCGATGAGAAGCTCAGCGTTACATGCTATAATAATGATGAATATGATATTAGGTACTGAAATGTATTGTAAAAGCACTACGAGTATAATGTGGATTTGTAGTCATACGGGTCATGGAAATAATGGTTATTAACGTGGTTTTAGAATTTATATTTACAGTGATAATTAAAATGATATATACGACATAAAAAATGATGTTTTGGTTATATAATTTCCCGCCTCGACACTGAGCCTTGCAGAACACCCAGCTTTGCTAGTTGGATTTTGCCACGAGAAATCGTTCCCATTTGAGTTACATGCAATGTTTCTTATATGAGCTAGAAAACGCTCACAATCTCATGTATGTACCCCATTCATGATGCTCTTTTATCATGATGATATATGGGAGTATTCATGTTTATGCATGCACTTTATTCACATTCATACTCCCTAAAGGAGGCCTCTGTAATGCAGCGTTCCCACAACATTCGCTCAAGCTGTCCTAGGAGTGCTATGAAATGTAATCAACGATGTGCATGAGCTAAAATTATCTCATGCCCAGCTCATTTCAAAAACACAACTCGATCTCCACCCCTCCACATCCCCATCCCCGTCCTTTTTCTCAGCTCGCTCTCAACATTTATTCAGTTTTCGTTCATCCTCAAGAACATCCGCCATCAATTCGAGTTTCCATTTTTATGGAAGTCTGTCTCGACGTCAGTCGGCCAGTTCTATAGCTCTGTTGCTTCCGCTACTCACGTGAAATATGGACTCCTGGAAATATCGAGTCCGGCCTTTCCATCTCTATTTCATCTGATTCGATTTCCGCTCTTTATAACGACTTTGCTGTTCTTCGTTTTTTACCCTGGTCAACAGGGTAAAACTATGACTATGACAACTATGACTATGAGTTCATGTTTCGTCCGTAATTTCGGCGTGCGTCCACATAACCTCAACATAACATGATTGAGTTCCGCCACTGGGTCTCGAGAATTGTGAGTAGTCGCTGTATCACCAGCCCTCGTTAAAATGGTATTTCGACTGCGTCGCTTTTGAGTCATGTGGTTTAAAAGAAAACATAACTCCCCTATGCCTCTCTTTGCACGCCGAAGGTTGCAGCACGTCAGGAAGAGGAGAGAAAAACTCAAACATTTCAGTTCTTCTTTTACGAGTTTTAAATCCCAATTATCTTAAAATATCGGATCAGACTGAGTTTTACAATAATACAATATTTTTATGAATGTATTAAAACATTTACGAAAAGCCCTTCTCCTGTGTGACCATATGCACATATCAAGTAGTAATTTCATATGTACAGGGTGGCCCAAAAATGAGGTAGCCTTACTGATATCGGTAGCACTGATACATCAACAAGTGTTTAGGACACAATTTCATGAAAGGGTACCTCACTTTCGGGCCACCTAGTTCGTAGAGTAGCGTTCTTGCTATCTAGATCAGTTTTATTCCAAGTTTCATTATCTTCAGAAGTGTTATCACTGTGATGTAGACTACGCTACTTACCCCGTCTCAATATCTGCGAGCGGCATTTTCAAAATAGGGAACAACCTGCCGCTGGCATCTGCGAGGTAGGAAATTTCCCTCACGTCACACCTGCCAAGATCTGTTGCCAGACGTGACACCCATAAGGCAAGCTCTCATTTTTTACTAAATTCTGTTAACGGATGTAATGCCCATGGAGGAAGCTCTCAGTTTTTACCAAAATATGTTACCTAACGTGGTACTTATGAGGTAAGTTTTCATTTTTGCCATGATATGTATGGAGGCATGATATCTATGACGCAAGTACTCATTTTTGCAAAACTTTGTTTCCTGACTCGATATTCAGATGGTAAGCTCTTATCATTGCCAAGATCTGTTACCTAACGTGATACTCAAGCGGTAAACTCTCTTTTTCGCCAAGATCTGTTACTGGATGCGATAGCTTAGTTGTAATTTTTGGGACACCACTGATAGCATATTTCAGCACCCCATCCCTTTGTTAATGACAAGATCTATATCTCGGTGGTATACGATCTCCATGACACTCTCGTCCGCACCTTGCAGTTCCAGGAGAGGACGTTATCATAATTCCATAGCATTTTCCTGGTTTATCTGCACGGTGCTTCATCTCTGATTGGATGTGCATGACAGGCAGCTTTTAAAACTCGACACAAGAGAGCGGTAAAAACTGTTATTTCCAAATGTATTCCTAACAGAACAAGAAGAAAACGGATCGAAAGACCGATTATTTTTTTAGTAAATTGTAATTCAATTGAAATGCCTTTTACAGATGCGTTTGATTTCAGAGCCCCGTAACGTTTATTTCCGTTTATTTTCGTTGAATTTGTCGAGGCCAACGAGAGTCTCTCTGCTGGGCTTCTGCAAATATTCCTCAAATTAATAGCGTAAAAATGAAGTGAAACGGACAAATAATGTTTACCTTGAATAAATATCTCCGAAAGTTAACTTGTACAGTTATTAGTACAGAAAGTATTTCATCATGAGGCCCTTAATGTGGTGCACAGAATATAATACAATTCACAAGAGTCGAAAATTAGGCACTTTTACGCAATTCAGAACGCGATGCTTTGACAGTGAATTATTTTCATGGTCCCACGGTAGTTAAATTTTTATTACTTTCTGCCTTTATGATGAACTGCAATACTTTGGTCATAATTGTCAGTATTTGAAGCCCTTTGTTCTACGTGATGAAGATAGGTGACGGTTACACGTCCGCTGGGCCATGTGCTCAGATCATTTTGTCTTAAATCAAGATTGACTTTGATGCAAATTTGATTCAGTCGCCGCCACGAGTTTATTAGCTGACAGATGTTTGGTTAATGACTATTGATTAATATTTCATGGGTGTTAGCTATGACTATGAGTTATAAATAGCTAATTGTTACTAATAGTCTTAGGGTACAAATTTGTCAGAAAAACTTGGAAAATGCCTCGTAGAGCTTGAAAGATGCCTCGTATTTTCATCTCCGGTAGCCATCTCGTTGTTTCAAGCTTAAAAGTATTCGTTACGTATCAATTCCTAATACTTTGCTCATTTAATGTTTTCTAAACTATGAAAAACTTTAAATTTTACGAAAACTCCACGTTCAAAAACGAGAGGTTAACACACATGTACCACCAATGAAAAACTTTGTATATTTAAATTTCAACAGCAGAGATAAGTGGAAGAGAATTTTGTAGTTAGGCAACAAATTGAGTTCCAATTAAGTGCTTGGACTATTTCAAAGGTTAGACTGGCTGACACATGTACAGGTTGGTCACATACTGTAGATGGATATAACGTGTCGCACGTAACGCTGTAATGCATGCTGCCCTCACACGTGTTACAGACCGACGGTCTCGCAGTCGCTGCATTTCGGCTCGCAAAACGAACCCACAGCTACAGGAATCGGTGATCCTGCACACCCACAAAGACAAAGATCACTCATTAAAAAACCCTCATGACACTGACCACACGTCCTCTCGCTCAGAGCTGCAGCAGCAGACGCGGTAGGAGAGAGAATCGCTCCGGAAGAGAGACTTGAAATGATCTGCGATAAGCCTGACGCCGCCGCAACTTCTGCGCAAATTGGCTGTCCGTGGGAAGTCTTGAGCTGATCATCATTTCTTCTTTATTTATTCTCTATTTACGCGTGAGTTATCAATAGAACTTATCAGGCAATTGCCTCACACGCACCTCCTCGACGTGCGTGTTGTACGTCAAACATTTGAGACGTACGTTTGTGTTCTGCAGCCCAGCGCGCAGTTCATTTGCGCACGTCTTTGGATTATGGACTAATTTATGGAAGCTCGAGCGAAACGTATAGCTGAATGAACAAAATTTTGGGTTATTCACTTTGTAGAGCTCAGAAGATCTTTGGTATGGTAATTAGTCATTACGAAATATAAGTCAATTTTCGTGGGCGAAAAAGGTCTGAATACTTGCATGTGTGGAGGAATACTCAAGTAGCTGACAGATGTCCAATTAGACTGGAGTAAATACCTTCTAATTGTCGCTTTTTTGCTAGATTCTCAGTAAAATTAGCTCCTTCTTTTTACAATGGGAATCTAAAATTTTAAATTCACGTGCAAAGTAAAAAAAATTAATTCAATTATTCATTCGGTTGTGAAAAAACTTCGAACAAATTTTTCAGAAAATATAAAATTTCGCTTTTCTTCGGGACCCAAATAATCCAATCACGAATCATTACATTTTTCAACTATTTTGAAATCGATTCATTTAATGAAGCTATCAAACTAGTAAAATTGCCCAAACTTGGAATATTTCAATTTAAACAATGTTTGTTAGATGAACAACATGACGAAGATAACATTTAATCGTGTAGCATTGGCTACTGATTGGGCATATGTTGTTTCTGCGCTTTTTTACCTTAGATGAGATAAACTACCGATTTTCCATTACATAGTAGTTTTTAATACTTCTTAACACTGTAACCATATCGCCGCTACACTTGAAAATTCGATCGGAATGAGATCAGTGAGAACTGCATTTCCTTCAAAACTCCAAAACACCACAAGAGTACGCCCTCCATCTGAATTTTGGAGCTCGTTGGCAGGTTCCATGCTTTTGTGTTCCACGTTCCATTTCTGCGGACCGGAACCTGGAGCGGACACCTCGCAAATCAGCGGACGATTACGGCCTTGTGCTAACTCCAGTCTTTTGACGTGATGAATGATCGGCTTCCTCCTGCAATCGGCTCGAAAAATACGAACGTATCATTTGCTACTTAAACTTGTGTTCATTTGGGAGAAGCTCATGCGTACTTAAACGTGTCCAGAGATAAGGTGAAACTGCTGCTCTCTAGACGTTTCTCAAGCGATGAATAAGGAAGCCACGGTCATGTCATCGATTGTAGAGCAGTCCTCGCCCTTAGGACGAAAAGAAAGACCAGGATATCGGCTCGAAACACATTTCAGCGTAAATATTGAGAGCAAATTGGACGAAGAGAGAATGAGGTAATTAGATTTTTTCGTTGAATTCTTTCGTCTGTATCCTCGAAAATAAATGCTGGTTTCAAGAAATTTATGATGGAAACATCAACGTCCAGTTGCTATTTGTACTACTAGGTGTGGTGGACGAAGTGCATGTGCACTTTACAGCTTTGAAATTTAGGGACTACAGCTGTCACAGTTTGAATGTGGTCGAAATGCCCTGGACCGACTTCTCATTTTATAAAAAATTTAATTACTCAATCGTACTTCGGATTTTGCCCACTATAACGAACTTCCTGTCGGACACATAGATCGTAGCTTCGCCTCTGTACTGGTAGGAAATGAAATGTTCTCAAATTTATACCAATAAAGAGTTCGCTCAAAACGTGCTGTAGTTACATGGAGTAACGATAAGGAACTACATACAACTCATCAAATGGTCAAACATACTTCACTTGGACATCCGCGTAAAGTACTTATGTCAAACATACTTCAAATGAGTGTTCACACGCCTGCCATTTGAGTGTCTACACGCCTACCATATGAGTGTCCACACGCTTGTCTTATGAGTGTCCACACGCCTGCCATATGAGTGTCCACACGCCCGCCATTTGAGTGTCCACACGCCTGCCATCTGAGTGTCCACACGCCTGCCATCTGAGTGTCCACACGCATGCTCTACACACCACCATGTCAGGAGCACAGGGCCCACAGGGAATGCCATCCAATACGCCGGACATTTTGCAGACCTGCACTTTATGACCAAACCGTTCTAACATAAAAATTTTAATTCTTCATATGACGAGCGGACAGAGGGCGTCTGGAGGCGAGCTCATGAGCCCGTTGCAGGTGCAATTTAATTGTTAATTTAGGCTTATTTTGATTTTTCAAGGCCAAGCATCGCTTGCTGATATGGCCAGTGATGTGGTGGTCTGCTCAAAGATGGGGTAGTCAGTCTAGAAGCTGATATTAGGTGGGCTTGGGGCTGGAGAGTGGAGACAGCAATGCTGACATTGTGCGGGCTGACGACGAGGGAGTGGAGACAGCAATGCTGACATTGTGCGGGCTGACGACGAGGGTGTGGAGACAGCAATACTGACATTGTGCGGGCTGACGACGGGGGAGTGGAGACAGCAATGCTGACATTGTGCGGGCTGACGACGGGGGTGTGGAGACAGCAATGCTGACATTGACCAATAGAATTGTACTGGACACTAAATAGAAAAATCCAAATGTGTGTACCACCAGGAGGATGATGCTCGACTGATGATTAATTCGAATGTTTTTTTTTTTCGATCATACAACGCAGCGATCAGGATTTTTGCCAAAAATTGGCACATGTGCGCATGTACCCTTGAATTTTTTAGCACAATCTGGAGATATTTTTCATCAAAACTCACTATGCACAGTGAGAGGAGTTCGCTGTACCACATTGATCAGAACAGGCCAATACTCAAGATTTTATCTCGTACACATCCATACATACATACACAAAACAGGATTCACCATCTACAGCACTGTGCACTGTACTAGCCAATCGGAAGTGACGAACGTTCGTCATGTTCATGAGAAATGTTCATGCGAAATGTTCATGGAAAAACGTTGCACGTTGTGTTCAGGCCTCATCACTGCACACAGGCCAACCAAAATAAAGCATGAGCACATCTTGAGGACGTGCCAGTAGGAATAATTTGCACTCAACGGATTCCTGCATTTGTTCGAAATACTTCAGATAATGGCAGGACATTGCAGTTTTCCTGAACATCGAAGCTGTTACCTGGAGTATTTTGGCTTATAAAATACCATACCATTTCTTA
>VOMN01120434.1:0-11057 GCA_014899125.1 Orchestia grillus
GGTCTAGGCCGGCGTCGCAACCGAAATTGAGGGCAAATCTCGCGTGAATTCATTCAATGACGCAATTTTCCGGCTCCCTGATGCGCCATAATGTGTTTTGACGTATCCCTGATGCGGCATTATGTGTTTTGACGTATCCCTGATGCGGCATTATGTGTTTTACGTATCCCTGATGCGGCAGAATGTGTGGTAGTGACAGAACAACCTCAGTGTACCACAGTGTACGGTACAGTGTGGTGGTCACAGAACAACCTGTGTACCACAGTGTACGGTACAGTGTGGTGGTCACAGAACAACCTCAGTGTACCACAGTGTACGGTACAGTGTGGTGGTCACAGTACAACCTCAGTGTACCACAGTGTACAGTACAGTGTGGTGTTCATAAAACGATCTCCTATAAGAATTTGAAACGCAGCTCTCGTGGTGTGCTGTGAAAATTATATGTTAAGGACCCCTTGGTGGTCCTTGAGTGCACTTTCTAACGTTCTTCTCCCATGTCTGTGTACAGGAGGGCACCTTATATTCACGGCCCTGTCAACACCGCCAGCGTGTTGCCGTGTTGACATTTGTTGACATGTGACGTGGTTTTTCATGATCGCCGTTGTGCTTGAGACAATAGGTTTGTTCTGGGAATGTTCTCGATGCCGTCGCGTCTTCGTTTGACTGCCAGAGGACGAGGACGTGCAGAAATCGGTCTGTGTACGGCTGAATTCTACGGAAATCGGTTTGGTGAGGCTGCCTGACTGAGACAACTGTTCACTATTTAGGTTCAGACCGAACCCTTCAGTTGAAGATCGACTGAAGAGCGGACTGTAGCGCTATTTTCGTGGGTGAAACAGTGCCCGGCCTCCGTCCCAGCCCATGTCGTCGCTGGGTGACGTCGTGGGGGCCTGAAGCGGTGATATCTACCTCGGCTAAGTGGAGGAAGTCTTTGTTCACAAAGTGACTTGAAACGGAGAGTGGTCACTCCACTTGAAAAAAACGGAGAGCATAAAGCACGTCTCGGTGACCTAAACCCGTGCCAAAACCATGGCAACATTCTGTCGCATTACAGGGCACGCCCGTAATCTCCCCAAGCCCCATTACTTCCCCCTCCTCCCCCCGATCTCCCCAGCGGATGCCAAGAAGCTGTGCCGCATCACTGGCAGAGCCACCGACCTCCACCACTACTCCCCCATCGTGGCCTTTGGTAAGCCGATCAAGTTCGATGGCGTCATCGGGTGTCGGATTACAATGTTCGAGAACTTCTCTTTCGCGAAGCCCATTTTCATCAAGACCAAAGAGAACGAGAAGGCGTTCGACTACCTCGAGGAAGTGATGGCCCAAATGAAAAGCAAGAAGAAAAAAGAAGCCGAGGCTGGCAGGCAGTTTGCTTATGACGTCCAGGAACATAAAATCACGATCGTCGTGCCGCCCGAAATGGAGGAGGCCATTCGTTGTGGTGAGATCGAGAGTTTCTCCCTGAACAAAGACTGCAAGTTGGTGCAAATCAAGATCAAGTCAGGGAGGATCGTTAAACTTAACTTGGAAAATATCCCGAAGGAAGAGATCGAGGCCTCTGAATCCATATTTTATGGGGAGGGTCAAAGCAAAGAAGTTTTGGCAATGCAACAACAAATTATCAACGAACGTAACAAGAGGAAACAAGACACGCTGGCCAGGAAGAAGCTTTTCGAAGACAAGGAGAAGAAGGAGGAAGAATTGGAAAGGAGAGACATAGAAAGACCTAAGTCTAAAAAACCGCTCGTCATGTCCCACAAAAAGCGGACGGAAAAGAAAGAGAACATGGAAAAGATGCTTGAAGAACACAAGGAGAACAAATCCATTGCCTTGCCCAACATAGAACAGTACGGACCAGATGCCGACCCAGACGAAATAGTTCGATATGAAATGATGTTGGAAGAAATCTCTAAAGCCCAAAAGACGTCCCACTCGCTGGTGGTGTGTGCCACGGGCTTTGATTGGAGAGAAGAACGTACGGCGGCGCAAGGTTTCGACTGGGAGAACTTCCCCGTGGAAGAAGAGGATGTCAAGCCCATCGAGGTGGAGGAGTCCGAAAATCTGGACGACAAGATGCTCTCTGGAGCTCACTTGATTACCTTGGACATCGTTGCTGCTGTTGAGACCATCGATCCCGCCCCACCTCCATCTCCGGAGGTCATGAAGGCCATCAGTGAACTGAAGAAAGAAGACATCATCAAACGGACCGAGAAAGTTGCCGAGACCATCAAAGAATTCGCCTGCAGTGACGTTGTAGCCACCTTCGACGAAATCAGTAAACTTTCTGCTAACATGGACCGCGCGGATATTGGTTTTCTGGTGCAGAGAGACGGAGACACTCAGTTTATTCCGAAATCTCGGTACGTTGAAGTCGATGCTGAAGGTCGGGTCATTTCCGGGGCCATGGTTGAAGTGGACGAAAACAAAGCGAAGAAATTCGTGTCAGGACAAATTATTCACTTGGCTGATGAGGAATCTTTTGTTGCTGGACAGACGGTCGTAGACGTGGACGGTAAGCGATTTGTGCCGGGACATACAGTCATTGACAGCGACGGTGAAGTCAAGTTTATCCCTGGACACATGGTCAAAATGGACGGAACTAACACTTTCATGACTGGACAAGTTGTTGAAACTGCCAATGGTCCCAAATTTGTGCCGGGCCAGATGCTGGACCGAGGGGATGGGAAGCCTGTCTTCATCCCAGGCCAAACCATCACCACAACCGACGGGCCCAAGTTTGTCCCAGGAGAGATCGTGAAAGACGAAGAAGGCTTTGATTGCTTCGTTCCTGGCTTACCGATGCCTACCGAAGCTGGAAACACATTCATTCCCGGGCAAACGTTCCAAGATGAGATCGGCAACGTCAGCTTCACTCCCGGCCAAATCGTGGATACCGTGGAGGGACCCGTTTTCGTTCCCGGCAAAACCTTCAAGACCGACAAAGGAGAGAAGAAGTTCGTCAAAGGTGAAATTGTCAAGGGAGAGGATGGGAGCATCAAGTTTGTCAAGAAGGAGATGGCTATTCCTGCCATCCGAGAAGAGCTGGTGATTCCTCCTGAGGAACTCGTTCCAATCGCAATCGCTGGCAAGAATGTGATTGGTTTCGTCGTCAATCCGACTAACACGATGAATGTTGAAAAGGGAGAGAAACTTATCGGGGACATGGTCGAGACTGCTGATGCGGTCCAGTTTTACCTCACTGAAAAAATGCCCGAAAAGTTGATTACTGAGGCTCTCAAGATAATTTCTGGTCAGTTGAACGTGGGAGAAAGCGAGCAAAGATTCATCCCTGGTCGCATGATCACGACCTCCGAGGGCCAAGAAAAGTTTGTGCCTGGCCAACTGGTGATGACCAACCACGGGGAAGATTTTGTGCCCGGGCAAATCGTAGAAACAAAGGACGGACCAAAGTTTGTTCCAGGACAACTCGTGATGACTTCCGAAGGGGAGAAATTCGTGCCTGGTCAGGTGATATTCGAAAAATCTGGGCCCAAGTTTGTGCCCGGCCAGATCATTCAAACTAAGAGCGGTGCAACGTTCATTCCAGGCCAGATGATGAACACAGACGCTGGTCAAAAATTCGTTCCGGGCCAGTTGGTCGAATCTGTAGATGGTCCGAGGTTTGTGCCTGGTCAGGTTATCGAAACTGCGGAAGGGCCGAAATTTGTTCCGGGAACTGTAATCGAAACAGAAGAAGGCTTGAAGTACGTTCCTCACGAGGCAGAAGAGACTGGGGACGAGGACATCGCGATCGCGTTCCAAGGCTTCGAAGTCACCCCTGAGGAAATGCATCTTCTGACTGTCAACCCTACAGACACTCGAGCCCATTCCCCCATCACAAATGACCAATGTCTGATCGACACCAGAACTCTGAAGCGTTTGGCGTCTGATACCATGGAAATTCACGGCAAGACTCCTGAACCACCCCAGCCCGACAAGAAGAAAATGAAGAAGACGAAGAAAAAGGTCGCAATTGATGCTCCCGATGACGATGACGAAGAGGAAGAAGAGACAGGAGAGGTAGACGAGGGAACCGATAAATTAGAAATCGTGAAAATGCTTTTTAGTGCAGCCAATACGGTCAGTAACGTGAGAAAATCCAGGGAAATGAAGAAGGTCAAGGCACTCCTTGGCGATGACGCATCTCTTACGCTTCCCGTCGAGACCAGCGCGTTTGCTAAGATTCTCTCATCTACCGTTGCCGAGGGTGACAGCGACATATTCAAGACGTTCTTGGGTCCCAACGAGGAGCTCGTTCACGAAGTTATGTCCCAAATTTCTTCGTTGGATGACGTCACTCGTAACGATCAAGTCACGAAGATGATAGGCAGTGCTCTCAAGTCGGTGGTGACGAACAAATGCAATCAGGAGATATCCAAAATCATAGGTAGGTTGAAGGATGACCCGTCGTGCCTAATGACCGATGCCAAGACCCAAATTTTGCTTACTGAAGCCGTTGGAATTGTGTGCGTCATGGGAGACGTGGAAGTGGCGTCCCTCCTCGAAAAGTTCATCTCCGAACCTTCTGATCCGAGTGTTCTCACCGACGACCCTGACGTCATGAATGTTCTCCGCCAGCTTCTGGTTCTGCACGAAGTCGCTGAGCGTGACGAAGAAACAGGAAAGCTGCTCCAAATACTCAGGACTAATCCGGAAAGCCTGAAATCCAAAAAGCAAGTGCGTGCCCTTCTAAAGAAAGCCAACAAGTTGCTGGTGGAGCCTTCTGAGTACTCCAAAAAAGGAAAAAAGTTCGATGTCCGTCACGTTGCGTCATCTAGGGACATCCCGGAGGAAGTCTTCCAGCAAATCAAATCCGACAAAGAAGAAGCCGATAAATTCTTCGAGAACCTTCCAGACGAGCTATTCCAGGCTGTCATGGGTGACGAACGAGCCGGAAACCAAGTTCTGGAAGGTCTGGACCAATCCAGTGAAAAGGCAAAGGCTGACATTGCCAGATTCAGGCAGGGCATGGCTGTGGTGGTGACCCAGAGCAGCGTCCAGGCGGTCATCCCACGGCGGTACGCCAGGTCTGTGTACTACGGCATCATGCCCTACCTCCTCATAGACGAGCAGGGCTTCAAGTTCTTCGAAAGGGGCCTGACAGGACGAAAGCTGGCCCCCAGCAAGGTCATCGAGAACACCTGGTTCAAGGATGACGACTACTACAGGAAGCAGATCCTCTACACCAAGGCAAGGCGTTCTCTCTGTAATCCATGTTCAAATATGTCCCTTGTTGTGTTTTTTGTCATTTTTTCTCTCCAGGATAACCGATACATTAGGTCAGATTAGGTGCTGAAGGTGAGTCAACCACAGATAACCCTTTTCTCGCGATTGTGTAATTCGGTAAACAAGGGCCCACAAAGCAATGTTTTTCTTGGTGTAGCCCATGGCTGTACGAAGTTTTAATAGATACGGACTCGCTAGCGAAGAACTTCATCAGAATGTGGTGTGGTTGGTTGGAAGTACTCCGTGTAGACGAGCGATCGAGGATTCTTCCTGTGGGGTGAAGGTGGATGGATCAGGGTTACCTCGACTTGGGTGTATTGAGAGGTTAATGCTACGGCTGGACCGAGGGGGGTAGGCAGGAATGGATCAGGGTTACCTCGACTTGAGTGTACCGAGAGGTTAATGCTACGGCTGGACCGAGGGGGGTAGGCAGGAATGGACGAGTTCTCTGATGAGAAAACATGCAGATATTGTGGAGTGGGTGTAGGGAATAGGTCTAAATGTAATAGCTTTGAAATCTAATTCTTGATCATCAACTATAACGTTAATGACTAAAATCATCTTTATTCGGAGATCTCAATGAGAGCTGCACAGATGGTCCTTTATGTACGTGATCAAAAGAATTAAAATACAGTAATGAAACTCACGTACAGAAGACCACCAAAACACACGTACATATTTCGGTATATCGTTCATAGAGGGATATAGTGATGGAGCCTCTCAGTCTGTGTGCATCTTAGCTAAAACACTAGATGAAGTAAATTTAAAAAAGGCCATTTTATGAATACCACGTAGAACTCTTTGGGAGAACATTTTTTCACGATGGAATACAACGTTTTGTTAAAAGCAAGTTAACTTTGCTGGCGATGCTGGAGTGCGTGCGTGTGTGTGATTTGTGCTTAAATTTAAATTTAATGAAATAAATCATGAAAAATAAAGCCATTGTGCATAGCTAATGAATGAAATACATAGATGACAGCCAAAAATAAATGTGTCTGAGCTACGTAAATTCAAATTATAAAGGTGCCCGAGTTAAATGAACTGGCGCTATCACTAGACCCTCATTACGGAAGGGTTACAGTGTGCTGTGTTAATTAGTGTATTGATGTGTCATAATTAGAGTGACCGTCTGCCCCCCAGGCCTGTACCACGTACGATGTGGTGCCCCTGGTGTACCTCCCTCGACGGCGTGTACCTCTCTGTTACTTCTACTGACGTGCCCTCCTGCCCCTCCACTCACTGAGTCTGTTCCCTCCTGACACTCCCCTCACTGAGTCTGTTCCCTCTTGCCCCTCCACTCACTGAGTCTGTTCCCTCCTGCCCCTCCACTCACTGAGTCTGTTCCCTCCTGCCACTCCACTCACTGAGTCTGTTCTCTCCTGA
Organism: Orchestia grillus; assembly: GCA_014899125.1. Classification (NCBI taxonomy): domain Eukaryota; kingdom Metazoa; phylum Arthropoda; class Malacostraca; order Amphipoda; family Talitridae; genus Orchestia; species Orchestia grillus. Next base: position 6,610 of record VOMN01120434.1, read on the forward strand.
CACTCCACTCACTGAGTCTGTTTCCTCCTGCCACTCCACTCACTGAGTCTGTTCCCTCCTGACACTCCACTCACTGAGCCTGTTCCCTCCTGCCCCTCCACTCACTGCCTGCTGACTTCGAGCTAGGCCTTCAACTTTATTTGCTTCATATGTGTGCTTCAAATGACATGTTGCATTTAATTCAATTCGAATTACATGTTGCATTTGATTTACTTCAAATTACATACTACACTTTATTTACTTCAAATTACATACTACACTTTATTTACTTCAAATTACGTACTGCACTTTATTTACTTCAAATTACATACTGCCCTTTATTTACTTAAAATTACATACTGCTCTTTATTTACTATAAATTCCATGCTGCACTTCATTTACTTTGAATTACATGCTGCAATTCATTTACTTTGAATTACATACTGCACCTTATTTACTTTAAATTACATACTTGGATCGTTATGCAACAGGATTCTGCTCCCCCAGGTTCAGCTCAGAGGTTAATTCTTTTTTGCTTTTAACCTTTCCTTGGCAGGTTGACCTTTTTCACGGCAATGTTACCCTTACCTTGGCAGGTTAACACCTTCATCAGCTATCTAACCTTTTCCCCACGACTGGTTAACCCATTCCTCGGCCAGCTAACCCTCCTTTCTTAGCAAGGTTTACCTTTTTCCGGGCAGGTTTTCTGCCGATACCGACTAATTTTGAGCCCCCGCTTTTCCTTGGCTTTAAATGAACCATTTGACGAGTTCACTCGTTTCGATCCCGGGTGGGAACGTGAGATTCTCCTTTGCATGTTGGCCGTGCTGCCCACATACCATGTAGCCCTACGGTACCACCCTATTGGTCTCAACACACACGGCCGAGCCATGTTCCTTCGTACGTCCTTGACAATTGATGCCTCACGTCCTCTTGCCGTGCCGCTTGTTATCTCCATATGATGATAAAATCTCTGATCATCCTACTTGTTTGTAACCCTCCCCCCTCCAGCCCCAGGGGGCAAAGGTTGGGTGAGTTAGGGTTGTCTATCGTATGTTGTGGGGACCGAAGTCCCCAGGGGGCACTGTTAGGTTACCTCAGCTGTAGATAGGCCTTCTGGACTTCTGTCTTCCCTGCCCCCTCTGCTTCTTTCCAACAATAGGTGACTAATTTTTTGTCCGAGGAACTTGCATGTACGAATAATTTCGTATATTTCTTGGTTTGTGACTGACTCCCGGTAACCACTTACAAGTAGAGAGCTTGCAAATTATAACGAGAGGTTGGAAAATTAGTGCCCCTTATTTATCGTCGGACCAAATTGTCCCAAATGCTGAATGTTACTGCTAGTAAAACACTAGTTTTAGATGCCCGGCTCAAACTTTTGACTATCGTGAAGTGTCCCCCGTGTGAAGTGCTACCCGTGTGGAAGGTTTCCCGTGTGGAGGGTTCCCCGTGTGGAGGGTTCCCCGTGTGGAATGTGTCCCNTGGAGGGTGCCCCGTGTGGAGGGTGCCCCGTGTGGAGGGTGCCCCGTGTGGTGGGTGCCCCGTGTGGAGGGTGCCCCGTGTGGAGGGTGCCCCGTGTGAAGTGTGCCCCGTGTGAAGGGTGTCCCGTGTGAAGGGTGTCCCGTGTGAAGGGTTACCTGTCAGCCGCAATTTGAGAAGCGACGGTAGCTGTCAGGACCCCTGGCCGTATTACTTTGTTGCTTCATGTAATGGGGGTCGCCGCCGTATTTGTCACCTTAACCGTGTTTTTTTGACCGTATTACCTATTTTAACCGTGTTTGTCTCCCTAACCGTATATATCGTGATCTAATTAATCCTAGCCGAATTTTTTATCTTCAGATGGCGTTTTTTTCTTCAGTAAAAACTATGTTTCATGGGGAAGTTGTAGGGAGCCGCCCTGACTTGTTGGGAGCCACTCCGTCCTTTAGGGAGCCGTGTCTCACTTTAGTTAACATTTTGCTTTACTAGAACTATTTTAAATCTATTTGAGACATAAAATGTGCGAAGTGTATGTAAGGCGTGTCACTGTGGGACACATGTATGTGCGTGTGTGGGACACATGTACGTGTGTGTGTTGGACACATGTACGTGTGTGTGTTGGACACATGTACGTGTGGGTGTTGGACACATGTACGTGTGTGTGTTGGACACATGTACGTGCGTGTGTTGGACACATGTACGTGTGTGTGTTGGACACATGTACGTGTGTGTACGTCGCCACACATACTTTACTGAAGCCAAGAATTTGGATGGTGGTGATGTTTGTGGTGGTAGCTGTCGGTGGTATTTATGGGGGTGATTGGTGGGTTATTTATGGTAGAGAACCCCTGTTTCCTCAGGGGGCACAGGACAGGCAGTAGGGTTAGGTGAGTTAGGTTTGTCTATCGTTTGCTGTGGGGACTGGCGTCCCCAAGGGGGCACTGTTAGGTTACCTCAGCTGTAGATAGGCTTTCGGGACGTTTGTCTTCCGTGCCCAGTTTACTCTCTGTAATTTTCACCCGTTCCTCTGCATTTCTCTCATTTAGCTCTCGTACATGTTCGTGGAATTATATTACAATGCACTTTGTGTTACACAGTTCACGGGTGTGATGTATACCGATTTCTTTTGCGTGTATATATTATGCCTGTAATAAGTAATTAAACTATATGTTGTCGTACATTTGTGTTTGTTGACACTGAATGAATGGATTTGCAAGTTTATGTATTCATTAACAAACGCTAACTGATTGTTATATCCATGGATTGGACAGTAAATGTAGTTTCAATCCCTTGATGTATAAACTAATGACCGTTTCCATCAATTCCCATTGAGGAAATAACCGTTAACAACCGTCTGCAATATTCAACAGAAAACTCCTGAACTTGAGGGATTTATCGACCGATCTAACTGTTAAAATCCTATGACTCGCCACCCGACAATTACAATAATTCATGTACCCACTGAGCGAAATTAATCATCAAATGCTACATGTCCCTTGGATAAACTCTTTTCTAGTGGAGGTCTATGATAACTATTATTATAATAATAAAATAGAAATAATCTTGATGGATGTATCAAGTGGTCAAAAGTATGTTCTCGGTGGCCGCGGTAGTGCGGGGGATGGAGAGCCTCAGGTCCGGAACAACGGGGGCCACAGGTCGCTGGCGAGAGAACTGGGGTGCCTTACCTCATGATGTGGAAGCCGCGAATGTGCGATTGCGCTATTTTCAGGGTCCATTTAGCGGTATTGCGTGCACTGTGAGGGTCCATTTAGCGGTTTTGTTTGCACTGTGAGGGTCCATTTAGCTGTTTTGTTTGCACTGTGAGGGTCCATTTAGCGGTTTTGCTTGCACTGTGAGGGTCCATTTAGCGGTTTTGCTTGCACTGTGAGGGTCAATTTAGCGGTTTTGCTTGCACTGTGAGGGTCCATTTAGCGGTTTTGCGCGCATTTTAACTAGGTTTTGTCCCCGTTGCAGACCCTGGTGAGGGAGGCCGGAGTGGCCTTCCTGTGCTGCCTGGTGGTCGCTATCCCCCCCCGATACCTGCCCCTCCTGTACTCCCTGGTCCTCCTGGTCCTAGCACTAGCCCTAGTGTCTTTCTTGTAGCGCCCTGGTCCTAGCACTAGCCCTAGTGTCTTTCTTGTAGCGCCCTGGTCCTAACACTAGCCCTAGTGTCCTTCTTTCTTGTAGCGCCCTGGTCCTAGCACTAGTCCTAGTGTCCTTCTTGTAGCGCCCTGGTCCTAGCACTAGCCCTAGTGTCCTTCTTGTAGCGTCCTGGTCCTAGCACTAGCCCTAGTGTCCTAGTAATTACATACACTTGGTGCTATTTCATCATCTCACGTCCACACAGGGCGCGGCAGGTACCTGAGAACAACAGACTGTCCCCCAAATTTAACAGGCTCTGGAAATGGAGCATTTATTGACAGTTGAACGTTCCATACTGGAGACATGTCAAATGTAGAACTTGAGTCGAGGCAACCGCCATATTCCCAGCCTCTACGCCCTCTCCAAACCGTCCTCAGGCAGCACTGAGGCGAGCCTTGGCAATTTTGGTCATGGCGTCCATGAACAGCTTCCTGGGAACCGCAACGGCCGTCCGGAATGGGTTGAGGCCAGGGGAACTGGAGGGCCACATCCCAGAATTATCAAAGCATGCCCACCTGATCCGGATGCTTCAGCTTGCTGCTCAAAGGGCCCTTGGCTCGGGCTGCTCTGTTATCCTGTTTTTTTTTTTCGGTCATAAACTGGTCTGTCCGGATCTTGCACGGCTTGTGACGGAGGGAGATCACATCCTGCGCGTTGGATGCTGGTCTCCCCCGCCCCTGACAGCTCCCTGCCGAGCGCCTTCGTGGCCTTTCCAGCGCCTTCGTGGCCTTCCCAGCGCCTTCGTGGCCTTCCCAGCTCCTTCGTGGCCTTCCCAGCGCCTTCGTGGCCTTCCCAGCGCCTTCGTGGCCTTTCCAGCGCCTTCGTGGCCTTTCCAGCGCCTT